>JACMII010000385.1:0-20754 GCA_014805405.1 Bunonema sp. RGD898
CACAGGATGCCTCACGTAGGTCATCTAGTAGTTCTCGACTGTAGTTGACTAGAAATTAGCAACAATCGATGATGCATTTCTACTCGCGACTAGATTCGTAAGTGCAGTTGGAACAAAGCGAAACTAGTTCAATGACTGTTATCTGATCTTGCATACGATCCTTCACAGTGCGATCAGTCTCGCTTCTCGAACTGGAAAATAGCCAAGCCGTTGGTGTTGTCCGCGATCGTCAACGGTTGGTAAAACCACGTGTCGGAAAGTAGTCTGAATTCCATCAAATCTCGCGCCCATATCTCTCCCGCTCGACTCTCTTTTTTGTCTTTTCACGCCCTCCTTTCTCGTCGCTCAGCAGACTAGCCACCAGCTTTCTTCCTTCCCCATTCCCTTGTCCTTCGAATTCGTCGCACCCCTTCCAGCTGCAGATATTTGCTTGTACTGGCAGATGTTCTTTTGCACAACACTCAAGTGAGGAATGCATTCCGCGCCATAACTAGCCGCAGAGCAACAATACACACCCAATCATGTTCACAGCCGTCTCTCGGAACAACGATATCAAGGCATGGTCATAGTTATCTAATAAGTCTATCAATCGGCGATATTCCGAGACCTCGGTCTCTGTATGGTGATCGTTGGTCGGCTATCTCGGAGCAATGGACTAATGTGCTTCCTATTCTGACACACGTGCTCTCGCAAGTTAGTGGGAACAGTGGTTCTCGGCCCCAGAACTGGGAGCAAACGTGACTCCCGCGGGAACAGTGTAAAAAACGACAGCTGTTGTAGGTGAGGTGCACGCGCACTCAGTGACTTGCCTAAGCCCATTATTCTCTGTCTCTGTCGAAAAGAGAGGAGCTGGGTGGGGCTAGTATGGAAAGTTGCCAAGCTTCCCTCCGCAGTAGAATCGAACCCGACCGCCACCTAGAGCGCAATGGGCTCCAGACGCCAACCGGGGAGTGGTTCAGTTCAGTGGTAGTTTATGACTACGGACTAGCCGTCCAGTCCCTTTCCGAGCGTGTAGAGTAATAGTGTCTCGGTGAGGGGAGGGAAGGAACTCTTCTCAGCGAGAGGATCCTAGTCAAGCTGTTACTAGTTGTCGGTAGACTGGGTCCCTATGGGATGTGTGTGATGGCTTATATACTGTACGAATAGTGACGTGTGACTTACGAAATCTAGCTATTGCGAAAGCGAGTGAGTGTCTGAGTCATGGCTCGTACTAGTAGCTGTATTGCGAAAGCGGTGTTCTCGAACGTTCTGACTACTAGTTGTGTGTGTCTGTATTCCCTCGGGAGTAGCCCTCGGGGAAGACGTCATGTCTCCATCTAACGGGATAAATTGTGCTTGCACAAGTCGAAAGCTTTCGACAGTCTCTTTTAGATGGGCAGCTGGCTGTGTTGTAGAAACAGGCGCCAGGAAGGGAGACGGGCGAATGAAGGAGAAGATGGTCGATTGAGAAAGAGAGGAGAGACATTGATCGAAGGACCCGATGCCAATGCGTTAACTCGTCCAGGGAAACCAGAAGTGTGCGTTCATCGCCACGACATGTTGAAATCGCAGTCTCAGCGTGCTTGGTCTAGTTGTAATGAACGTGAATGTGTGCATGTGCGGCTGTGCGTTCTTTCGCCACCCTCGTGGGTTGCAAGAGAAGAAGGAGTAGACGTCTATCCGCAGCTCGATTATCGAGGCGGGTCCTTTCAGAGGCGTCGACTCCGCCCCCTAGCCGAGCGTGCCATGCAATTGACGCAAGACGACGATGAGAACGATCAGAGAAAGAGCCGCCTCTTCTCGCATTTTTCAACTAGCAGAACTTTCGTGCCTTATTGTAAGATCATCGGGCAGGCCTTCGACGACGAGCTTTTGTCGAAAATCGGCCATGTTATATGAGCGAGTTTCGTATTCACCGTCTCAGTGACGTCAGTTAACCCTCGTTCACTTTTGAAACGCCGAATCCACAAGGATCATTATTACTCAAGTACGGCAATACCTGCATATGTTCTTTTTCGGTTTTATCAGGATTTGCGAGGTGGCGTATTTTTTCAAAGTTTGTTTCTTTCCACTTAATTCCATCCTACGTCGCCACTTCTCGTGGCGAAAACAGCTTTCAAACAGGCAAAGTTTCGTCGACAATATGCACACTCTGTGAATTGTGTAACCGCGTTGCAATAATAACAGTCAAGTTCCTTCCGACCGGTCGCGGATTGACGAAACCATGCGAAGCCCCATAATTACTGTTACTAAACAGCTCCACGTATGTATGTGCATAAGAACGATCATGCGCATCATTCCTCTTCGCTACTTCGTACATGTGACCGGTTGTGTGCAGTCCTTTATCTAGCAACGCCATCTTAGCCCGTTCTGGTGCTAGGATAGCGCCGCTATCCCTGTCTATATGTGTGTGCGTCCTGTAGGGCCCGCTATCCAACCCCCTGTATTATGAACTTAACAACCAACTATTGATCGATCATCCATTCTCCTTCAAAATTGTTCCTTCGCATTTGTCAAATGCGCAATCGAGTTTAGGCGAGCCGACAACAGATCGGCTCATGGACCGGTTCATGGACCAGCTCATGGATCAGTTCGGGATTCCGGCCCTCTCTATTAGATGCCTCAAGATTCCGCGCGAGTCTACCGATTGCGGATATGACCGAGTTTTCTCGAGTTGTCTGGGCGAAACATTTAATCGGGTTAACGTCGTGGACCCCTGGATTTGTAATGATGACCAGGTTTTCGGCTTCCAGCACATATTTCCATGTCAAAAACTGCAGGTCCAGAACTTTCTCCAGTTCTGCATACTTCTGGTCCGGCACAGCGGCGATTCGTTGCGTATTCAGTTAACTACATCGCGGAAGAGTTGGAAAGGAAGGACTCGACTTGATCTAGCGGCTGATCAAGCGATTGCTAACGTGATTTTCTCTTCATTTGTTCATAAAAGTTGAAATATTTCAGGTAGACGCCATACTTGGAGACATACTCCATGTTAGATACGAGGACAATCTTCATGATCGAGAATTTAATTTCGACAATGGCTGGACGGTGCTAATCGGCCGTGGACTGGATTACTTTCTCAACTACGACAACAACATGGATCTCCGACCTTGCAGAGGGACAACAATAATAATCATGCAGCGCATTAGACGATCCGTTTCCGGTTCTTCTGCAAATTCCGACGCAACATAGGATGGGTTCGATCGCAATAAATTGGGGAACAACGTTTGCACAGATTTCATTTCTGAAAAATAGTTCCTCAGCCCTTCACATATTGTCAATGTGTTATCGTGTTTTTACAAATAAAATTCAGTTGAAATAGATCGGATTGGCTTAGGTGAGAGAAAAGAGAAGAGAAAAACAGCAGTATCGACTAGAAACGATACGGTAGTTTCGGCTCTATGAGTTTCTGGTACAGCTGACCACCAGTCCACGGTTAAAACGCTTTCCGTGAGAGACTCAAACAATCCGCTATCCCTTTGACACCGGCGGAAGGAAGTGAAATTCCAGCAACGTTATCACTGAACCAAGGTCAGTTGACCCTCCTGATCACGAATCTGTGATCGATTTTTGAAGATTTTGTTGTTCTGCAAAGCTACGAGTAAAACACGTTTCACTTCGTGACGTTGGTGCCAAAGGTGTTTGAGTCTCTCGCGGAAAGCGTTATATTCGGCTTTGTCGAAGATGCCTCCAAAGCCCTCCCACTTCATCCCAAGTGCCCGTATCCTTCGGTCGGTTATCCCCCAAGGAAATGAGAATTTGTGGCAGCATGAAATGCGCGAATCGCGGTTAGTGCATAGTAGTAGTGGGAAGTTTTCTTCGCTAATGGCGCACCTTATTGCTGTTGTCGCGGATTTGCTCCGCGACTACCAACAAACAACACCATCCACACCATCACTCTTTCTATTGATCTCAAGCAAACCCCGCCTCTCATCCCAACATCCCAGAGAGGAAGGGAGTAGAGTCAGTCGACAAGTAGCGACGGCTACTGGAGGCTCGCTCGAGACAAGGCAGAATGAAGTGTCTCGGCTAGCCACCCTGTCGAATAGTAGCAGGCTAACATCTGTCACGTAGTGCCAATGAGAGGACATGGCTGTCGATCAGAAGAATGTTGCTGATTCCCTAACTGCCACTAGACCGCGGAAAGGAAAGGAAGGAATCCGCCACAGCTGTCGTCGTCCCTGAGCCTGTTGTTGGACGGCGGTCCTCGTGCGTTGTCGGCTCGAGGACTGGGTGGGGTCGGTCGAAATTGGCGTGGCGGCGCTCGTTTTTGGCGGACCCGGATAAGACGACGGAGGCGGTGGGGTGGGTTGATTATTTCTGGTGCAGGGGAGGTGTGCGCAACAGTGCCGAAGCAGGAAGTATTCGTCGCCTTCCCCCTTTTCTCGCAACAAAGACACAACCTCACGTTCCCGCACGTCCAATGACTAAATCACTGAATACCGACAACATTCATCCTTCTCACAATATCACCATCTCTTCTTGCTCTCTCCAATCGATAAAGCGACAGAAATATGGAATCTGGCACACCACTTGCCACAACTTTAGCGTCATCTACCACAATAATATGGCGATTACCTGCGCTTCCTTGACTTTTGCATATTGTGTAAGAGAATATTTTTCATGGCGGAAATAAGTGTATGCCTGTGTAAAGTGTAACCGAGATTAAGTTGACTACATCATGCGTTGGACCCTCTTCGTTGGATATGACCCCAGACGCCTTGAAACGTGTGCCCTAACGGATTGATGGAGATTATTTCCACGGGTTGGCTGACACGCCAAGTGCCTGGGGCTATTGATGCCCGGCGAGCGCCCTGCGGAGCGACGCCTCGTCGGGGAAGAAGAAGGAGAACTTCTTGATGTCGATGGTGACGCTCTCGGTCCGCGAGCAGCAGTCATCCTTGATCTCGAAGGAGCTGCTGTAGGCGAGCTTCAGGTAGCCCAACGAGCCGTCATCCGCGATCAGGACGCGCCGCTCCTCGCCCGAGCTAAAACTTCTCTTTTCTTCTACTACGTACATAATAAATTAGTCACGAACCATCGTGGGGAGCGCTTCGCCTGCTCGATGGCCATCCCCACGATGTTCAGCACGATGAACCTCACGTCGTTCGTATCGACGAGATATTCCTTCCTGCCTGCCACGAGTGTGGCGACGCTACAATGACTTCAAAATCAAAATCAACAATTACAACTGCGTCTGATTTCGACCTTATCTTTTGTTCAGTCTTTGCTTGGCCATTGGTTGGGAAATTTTTGTGCGAAATTTGTAAGTCTGGAACATAGAAAACAAATTCTACATGAGCGTAAAATGCAGACGCTTGCGTTACACGGCAGACATCCCTGTTTTATCTTGGCGTTCAATGAAAAGATCCTACTTCAATTTGAACAACTCTACCCACACAATAAATAGCCAACGCAAATTCAAACCATGACTGGGTAATTTCGTGATAGGAAGACGAATTTTCCGGCATCGCGTTACTCGATCAGTATTGAGAAGGAAATCCGCACCGCGCAAAGGCGACGATGCTGTTGACGAGCTCCAACACCTCGGCGGGAGTACGCTCGTCGAGCGTGAAGGAGCGCTCCATCCTGTTGAGAGAGATGGACTGGCGCCGCTCGAATATCGCGCCCGCCTCGAGGACGAGCACGTAGAGATCGCCCTTGGAGATCTTCGCAACGACCGCTGTTGAGCTCGTGTCCTCCTTGTAGGTGACCCAGTCGAAGTAATCGGCGGGCGAGTCGAAGGCGTGCCGCACCACGCCCATGGTCACCACCCGGATGATCCCGTTGATGACTTCTGTGGCGAGTCCCAGACCGCGCAGCAGGGCACCCAATTGTTTGATGATTGTGGTCCGCTCGTGCTCCAGATTCTGACGACGCTCATTTTCCGTGTAGGCCGAGAGGGAGGACATCTCGAGATGAGGCACGTCATACGGCATGATATGGAGTGGTACCTACAAACAAATAAGAGTGCCGATCCGTCGATTGCAGGCCATGCAATCTACGGACCGCCCTTCATTTCCCATAGTAAAAATGGAGATTTTCGAGTCGAAAAACTTTCAGTTCCTTTTCGCGTAAAATTTGACACATAGGTTTTCGAACCCGCTGACTACGATTTCGCCAAGTTTCGGCATCCCTCATCCAGGGAAGTGCGAGATTCGACATCAAGGTCGTCACGATCAGTTGACGCTAAACTTTCTTACTATCGCCTTCCGCACACCCATATTAATGCTGGCTTGGTATTCTCTTCATGCAATTCGAAGAGTACAACACTGGAAACGCTTCGAAAGGCATGCTTTCAAATGCAAGTCGTGCAAGTGAACGCAATTGTAGGTGAACGGAATAGTAAAGAAGAAAGTGATCAAGAGTAGTGTTTGCACAATGTCAAAGGAATAGAAGGATAGGTGTAACAATTGATTATTTGGCGAATTAATCCAGATCTTCATGCGCAAGCAGTATTGTGCAAGCTAAATTTAAGTCAACACAAGAAGAGTTAGGGTCAAAGCAACGGGAATTGGAGAAGGTGAAACATGAATTTGTCTCGATAGGACGTAATATTGAACTCCAGATACTGAAAAGGTCAGAGAGGAGACTGCAAAGGAAGGTGTTGCGACTACCGTTGAGTCCGTTTCCTGGTCTTTGCCTATCCGGCAACCTGAGCTGAGCGGACAAGTCTTTGCTGGCAACCATCCACGCACCGCAGTCCGAGAGAAAAGCGTGCACCGATGGGCAGCTTGTTTTCATCTTCCCTACAGCCTGATAGTCGTCGCGTTGAATACCATGCTGCAGAATCTGACTGAATTTGGTCATACAGACACTTCGACACGTCATTTCTTTCGTGCAGAAGTACAAGACGTTCAGCCTCCTTCAGGACAAGAAATCGAGTGCACACATCCTTTGTTCAGTGCGCCACAACGCATGCGTTGACACAGGAGCACCTGCGTCGGACCTTTTGTCACTGTTTGATCTGAGAGTTATCGCTTACTGAGATAAAGCGAGAAAAGACGCAAAGGAGTCTGAAGAAAGTGTCGTTGTCACAAACTTGCCGACATCTTGCACTCCCGTGTACGAGGGACGCTGAAACTTGGCTAAATCGTAGTCAGCGAGTCCGAAAGCCTATGTGCCAAATTTCACGCAAAAGGAACTGAAAAGTTTGTTTTCGACTTGAAAGTCTCCATTTTTACTATGGAAAATGGGGGGGGGGGTGTCCGCAGATTACCCGGCCAGCAATCGACGGATCGGCACCCTCTTGTTTGCCACTCTGTGAGTCAAGTACCACGCCGTGCGGCGAAAGCATCCCTAACGGCTGATCCTTGGCGACCGGTTTGATGCAATCGGAAAGATCGAGAAGCTGTGGTGAGGTGCAGAGCCCCTGAACATCCGCAACCGACTGGATATGGTACATCAGCAGCAAGCGCTTAATCAACTCGCCCTAAATATCACGCGCGTTCGTGAAAAATACGCTGCAACACCTTGATTTCGTTCACGAGGGGGTTGCGATCCTTTAGTATGGTGTGCAGCAGTTTCACCTGAATAATTGTATTTCTGAAATTTTTAATTTCGATCTAGCCAACCGTCTTCTTCTCCAACTCCTCCTGTCGGTCGAAATCCTCTAGTGTGTCGTGCAACTGTTCCACCTGAACGATTTATATTTCCAAAAAATTTCATTTTGATCTAGCCAACCGTCTCCCTCTTCAACTCTTTGCGTATTTTCTTCTTCAATTCTTCGTACGACGACATGCTGTCGGTCGTCGCGGGCGAGCTCGATTTGATGGCCTGTGCCTGCAGCAGGCGCTCAATCAACTCTTTCTAAATATCACGATGCATTCATGAAAAATACACTGCAGCACCTTTTTCTCGCTGGTGAGGAGTCTCCGATCTTTTAACACTTTTTGGAATCTTTCTTTCTGAACGATTAGTATTTACAAAATTTTTAATTTCGATCTAGCTAACCATTTCTCGGGCTCGGGCCTGTATCTTTTCAAGTTCTCCGTCCTGAACGATTGCATTTTTAAGATTTGAAATCTAGACCTAGCCAACCATCTCCTTCAACAACTCTTCGAGCTTTCCGGCCTGAACGATTGTATTTCTAAATTTTTAATCTCGACCTAGCCAACCGCCTTCAACTCCTCGTGTGACGACATGCTGTCAGTCGCTACGGACGAGCTCAACTTGGCGGCCTGCTCCTGCAGCAGGCGCTCAATCAACTCACCCTAATATTATGCGCGTTCATGAAAAATACACTACAACACCTTAATTCCGTCCAAGAGGAGGCTGCGATCCATTAGTATGTCCTGCAGCTGTTCCACCTGAACGATTGTATTTCTAGAAATTTAAATTTCGATTTAGCCAACCGTCTTCTTTTCCAACTCCTCCTGTAGGTCAGAATCCTCTGGTGTGTCGTGCAGCTGTTCCTCCTGAACGATTGTATTTCTAGAAATTTTACTTTCGATTTAGCCAACCACTTTCCCCAACAGCTCTTCGAGCTTTTTGGCCTGAACGATTGTATTTATAAATTTAAATTTTGATCTAGCCAACCCTTTCTTGGGCCCAGGTCCGTTCCATCTCTCGGAATTCTTTGTCCTGAACGATTGTATTTCTAAAATCTTAAATTTCGACCTAGCCAACCGCTTCTTGGGCCCGGTCCCACATCTGTTGGAGTTCGTCGTCCTGTACGATTGTATTTCTAAAATTTGAGTTTCGATCTAGCCAACCGTCTTCTCCTCCAAGTCCTCGCGTGACAACATGCTGTCGACCGCCAGCGAGTGCTCAATCAACTCGTTCTAAATTTCACGGCGCATTCATGAAAAATACACTCAGTACCCAGATTCCGCTCACGGAGAAGTCGGCTGTGGAGCCTGGGCTTGGTCCTAAGTCCCTGACACACGCCGTCACTTCGGCCACGGTGGTCTCATTGTCGCGGACACTTTCTGTTTGAATTCTGTTATTTTTAAACTCACTTCGTATTACCATTCGAATGTGTTGACGACGTGCCGGCCTCACTTTTGACGTTCGAGTCAGTGCCATCATTGGTCTCTGCGTGCGATCCGACCCCTATTTCTTTTACCGACTCGGGCAGTTGTTCTGCCTGAAAGATTGTATTTCTAAAATTTTAACTTTCGGCTCAGCCTACCGGCATCTTCTTCAACTCATTGTCGAGTTTGCTCGCCGTGGGGCGCTTCTCCGGCTCGAATACTGTCATCCAGCTGATGAGCGCGCTCATCTTTTTGTCCAGTTTATTCATCATAGCGGGGCGTTGCTTCGCCCGAAGAGCCCCAAAGGCGGCGTATCGTTCCATATCCGTCTTAAACGGATGCACCATCTCCAGGAAGACGAGACCCAGTGAGAAGATATCCGTACTATTCTTGTAATGACCGGACGGCTGAACGCACACACCTCTCTCGATGGTGGCACTATTTCCGCAATTACCTGCTCGGGAGACATGTAACTGGGAGTTCCCACGATGGAATGGGTTGCTCTGACTCCAGTAGATGATGGGGCCACATCAATGGCCAGTCCAAAGTCGCCAATCTTGAGAGTCGACGCGGCTCCATCGCGCGACGGTCCAAGGAAGATGTTTTGCGGCTACAAGATGTACGGAGTTGTGTGTCAGATGCTGTGTATACTCTCACCTTGATATCCCCATGTATCAGACCTTTGTCATGAATATACTTGACGGCCGAGGCCAGCTGGCAGAACCAATCAAGCGTCTGCGAGATAGGTCTTTGTTCCGGGAGTTGATTCTGTCCGAGCCATTTATCCAGGATCGAACCATCGCAAAATTTCATCCGAATGTAGAGACAGGGCTGATTGTTGTCCTTCCGCGAAAGTTCCTCACTGAGTGGCGGTTTTTCCAGCCATGCATCGTAGTATCGGATAATGTGTGGATGATCGAGTTTAGCCAAGAAGTGCACTTCTCGCAGTACGTTGTCGAGCGACTGTTCCGTGTCGACCGGGTCGACCGGATCGACTTGCTTGATAGCATACCATTCTTTGTCTTTCTTGTGCCAAGCTTTGAAGACAACACCAAATCCTCCATCTCCGATCTTGGTCCACTTTGTGTACTCGTGGAGTTGCTTGCTTTCGAAGGGCGCGGATTTGATCGTGCTAGCCGAGCTCGACTGGATGCCCTGTACCTGCAGCAGGCGTTCAATCAGATGTATTCGTGAAAAATACACTGAAACACCTTGTTTTTTGCGTGCCGCACGTTCCCCATTTATTTTGTCAGCTCGGGATCTGCTCAATCTGAACGATTGTTGTGCCAGCGGGCAACCGGGGAAGGAGGGTTTCAGGGAAGCCGAGTCGTCTAGCGGCGGATAAGACCGAGCGGTGACGCGCACTCTTAGGAACTCGACAACAAACTGGCGCGATTTGGACGGGGAGTTGGCAAGAATTCACACATCTCCTCCTATTTTTCACTTGTAAGTCAGGAATGACCCGACGATAGTGAACGAGCGTGCGTTCCAAAACGCGCCCGCCATTGTTTGATGAAAAGGATGGCAAAACGTTGCCCGCGCCCTTGCGAATACAACGGGTACTAGAGGCAAGGACACCGAGTGGAAGAGGGGTTAGGTACCATTTTGGGACAGGACTAACAAACGGTGGACGTTTTTCTGCAGGCTTTCAGTTTCGTAAACTGATGACAAATGGGAGTGGGTTTTGTGCTTTAAGTGACGCCTAGTAAGACGAGAAAACCACGATAACGCGGCCGCGTCGAAGGCACGGAGGGTCTGCTAGTTGGCAAATGCGAGAAGAGGCGGCTCTCTCTCTGATCGTTCTCATCGTCGTCTGGGGTCAACTGCATGACACGCTCGGCCAGAGGGCGAGGTCTTTCAGAGGCGTCGAAGACCCCGCTCCGATAATCGAGCTGCGGACAGACGTCCGTTCCCTCTTCTCCGGCAACCCACAAGGGTGGCGAAAGAGCGCACAGTCACACATGCACACAAATTCACGCTCATCACAACTCGACCAAGCACGCTGAGACTGCGATCTCGACATGCCATGGCGATGAACGCACACTTCTGGTTTCCCTGGATGAGTCAACGCATTGGCATCGGGCCCTTCGGTCAATGTCTCTCCTCTCTCTCTCGATCGGCCATCTTCTCCTTCACTCGCCCGCCTTTCACTCTCCTCCCTTCCTGGCGCCTGTTTCCACAACACGGCCAACTGCCACCCATCTGGAAGAGACGGAGAATAATGGGCCTCGACAAGTCACGGGGTGTGCGTGCACCTTATTTACAACAGCTGACGTTTTTTTACACTCCCTCCTCACGGGAATAACGTCTGCTTCCAGTTCTAGGGCCGAGAATCACTTTTCCCACCAACTTACGAGGGTACGTGTGTCTGAGTAGAAAACACATTAGCACATTGCTCCGAGATAGCCGACCGACGATCACCACACAGAAACTGAAGTCTCAGAATGTCATCGATTAACAGACTTTGCTAGATAACCATGACTATGCCTTGATGTTGTTGTTCCGAGAGACGGCTGTGAGCATGGCCGAGTGCGTATTGTTGCTCTGCGGTCAGTCATGGCGCGGAATGCGTTCCTCACTCGAGCATTGTGCAAAAGAACATCGACCAGTACAAGTGACAGTATCTGCAGTCGGAAGGGGCACGATGAATTCGAAGGTCAGGAATAGGGAAGGAAGAAAGCTGATGGCTAGTGTGCTGAGCGATGATGAAGGTTTGCTAAAGACGGACAGGAGAAGCAACAGAAGCGAAGGAGCGACGAGAAAGGAGGGTGTGAAAAGACAACACAAGGGGGAGGTCAGTCGGATGGGAAAGGGAAGGCGCGCGGAAGAGGAGAGAGATGGGCGCAGGATTTTTATGGACGGGAGATCATGCCGGCGGTAAGACCCGCTTTACAATAACTCTCCCGTAATGCATGCGTCGGACATTACCTTTGTAAGGCGAGAGCCCCACAATCGGAATGAATAATACCGAATAAACCGCCGTATTTATGCTCAAGCCATGAAAGAGAGAATTAATTGCAGTGCGTGCATTGTTGTGAACCGAGCGTTGTTGTAATTGTGCAAGTGGGATGCTGGCAGCAGGCAGGAGAGAGTACTGCTAGAGACGTCCGGTCGGAGTCTCTCATTATTCTCCTCTCCAAGTCTACTTATAGTGCACCTAACTTGGGGGCGGGCGAGCTTGATGAGAAGCAAAGCACGGAAGAACGGTAGCATCAAAAGATGAATTAATTGTAAAAGCCCAGCATTCACATAAGAATGGTAAGCCCCCAAGGAAGGACAAGATTGCACAGGCTGTGATTGATGACTTAACCGTGGGCTGGTGGCCAGCGGTGCCAGAAGTTCATAGGGCCGAAACCTACTATATTGTTTCTAGCCATTGCCGCTATTTTCTCTTCTCTTTCCTTCTTTTTCTCGCCTAAATCTGAGCCATAAGTCTAAGCCCAAGCCACCAGGCCTCTTTGGTATCCGGGTTCATGGTGAGAAAAAATCTATTATGTGAAATTGGACCAGATTCTAACAGTCACGAGCTTTTTCCTCGCGGGTGGGCAGTGTAGGTTATGCCATGACTGTTGCCTTCTTGCCGAGCTACTGGCTGGATGTGATTCTGTCCGGAGGGGGTCGTGCGCAATTCGTGAGGTCGGTCAGCCACTCTCCTGGCATGTGTGATTCCTTCTGAAGAAGGTCCCGCGCGATTCACGATCTCGCCCGCTTCCCTGACATTCTCCCCATGCTCGGGCTGTTTGTGAACTTTCTCCAACTTCTTTGGGTCCTGAAACGACTCGGTGCTGGGAAATTTGGACAGACAAGCAACCTGCTCCTGAGTAGCTTTGCACGGCCAGTTTCTGACCTGGACGAGGAGCTTTGTGATCCTGTCACCCACTTGAGACGAGACTTTCGGCTGAATCGACTCGAGCGTATCTAGTTGCTCCCTCATCCAGCCTAGTTCGAGTTCGTCGAGGTGCTTCCAGACGATAGCGCCGACAGCGTCCAGTAATTCGACCACCCACTCCACCACTTCGTCGTCGTAAGCAGTGCCGTTTCCATTGGCGCTGGCTAGTTTGAAGAGATCCCGTACAAACCTGCAGATGATCGAACTCTTGACTTGCCACAGCAAGAACAGTTGTCCGATGAAGCTGCAATGGAGATTAGAATTTCTCGAGAATCGAATAGTAGCAGCACCTTATGTTGCCAAACTTGATTTGTCGCAGCTTCCGGCGTTCAGAGGAGTTGAGCCTCACACCGTCCTTCTTCTTGAAGGTCTTCTGGAGATGTCGTATAATACTGTCGTAGGGGATCGAGTAGTTACCACCACTATCTTTGACCTGAAAGCTTGAATTTAGATGCGCTTCTCAAAATGTGTTGCTACCCGCAGAATAGTGGTGATTGTTGTCTCCTCGCAAGGTCGGAGATTCATGTAGGGGTCGTCGCTGGAAGGCGGGCTCTGAGATTTTTCAATTTTTTCGGAGCAAAAGTGCTAAACATTCGGTGGCGCGAAGTAATCCAATCCACGGTCGATCCTCACCGTCCAACCACTGTCGAAATCAATTTGCCCATCATGAATATCTTCCGCGCAGGCAAGATGAAGCCTGTCTCTAAGTATGCTTTTCACCTGCAATATTTCAGTTTTATTAACAAATGAAGAGAAAATCACTTGAGCAACCAGATTATCAGTATTTGGATCAGACTTCTTCCCTTGCCACGGTTTCAACACTTCCCAACTTTGTGGCGATGTAGTTAGCCAAATATGCGGGCTACTGTCGCGCCCCTTTTCCAGAAGTGTGCAGAATGCGACAAAGTTCCGGACCTGCAGTTTTTGACATGGTAATATGTACGGAAAGCCAAAAACCTGATGAGATTGAAAAAGGTAGGGGTCCACGACGGAAACCTGTTCAGACGATTTGCCCAAGCAATACGCAAAAACTTGGTCGTATCCACAACCGGTAGAGTTGAGCGGAATCTTGAAGCATTCAATAGATAGGGCCGGAATCTTGAACTGGCCTATAAACCAGTCCATGAGCCCGCCCTGTTGTCGGTTCACCTAAACTCGATTGCGCGTTCGACAAGTGAGAAGGAAAAATTTTGAAGGATAATGAACGATCTATCAATAGTTGGTTATTGAGTTCATAAAACAAGGAGCTGGATGGTGGGCCCGGCAGAACGCACACACATAGACAAGGATGACGGCCCCATCCTGACGCCGGAAAAACGAACCAGAATGGCGTTTCTAGATCAGTGACTGCACACAACCAGTCACATGTGAAGTAGCGAAGAGGAATGATGCGCATGATCGTGCCTATGCACATGCATACGTGTAACTCTCAGTGATTTGCCAACGACGTCGCTTGGCGCCCAACGATGTAGCCAACGAACTCGTTACTATCACCTTCAACGATGTCGTTGGCGTACATCGTTGACGACGTCGTTGGCAAATCACTGAGCTGTTTAGTGACAGCAATTACGAAATTATAACGCTTCCCGTGAGAGGCTCCGAGTCTTGGCACTAGCAGGAAAAAGTCTGATTCAGGGGTTGAAAATCGCACAGTAGGGGTAGTTGAACACGCTGATTCTGAATATCAGGTGGCGTTTTGCCCAAATCTGCAGTTTTCCTATTTTCACCAAGAACCAACCTGATATTCGGAATTAGCGGGTTTGTTACCCCTTCCACTCGACTGTCAGCCCCTGAATCAGACCTTTATCCGCAAATGTCAAAACCCTTTGAGTCTCTCGCGGAAAGCGTTTACCATTTTCTTCTTCCAAGGAATGCACACTCAATGCAAGCTCGAAGTGATGAAGATTTTTTCACTAACAGCAAGGACGTCTTTAATAGCTGGTATGGCCAAGTTGACGAAGACGACCAACAGATGCTAAATTTACACGCACAATCCAATTTTAATACAAGAAAATGTACGTCCACGTAGTCAACCAAACCGCCACATTTCAACGTCGTTCCGTTGACCGTCTTGATGCGAGAAATCGATCCGGAAATGAGTTCGTGCAGATCGTTTTTGAATGTGTCTGAGATCTCTGTAATTCAGATATCCTTTGAGCAGCATTGTCCAACTTACCGGACATATCGTGATTTTCCAGAGCCTTTTCGCCAGGTCCGCGCATGAGGAAACAGGAAATTGACTGGAACGAGTTGTGCAGATTTTCACGCTTCGCCTTGTTGCCCGTGTCCATCTCACTGGTCATCTGAATTTTTGCAGCTCTAGCCACTCAATGATGAAATCAGACCTTTAGCTCCTCATTCAAATGAGCGGCTCCACCGACGAAACCAGCCGGTTGGCGTGGATTCAGCGCCCAGTTTCGAACGAGCACAGTGAGATGCTAATAAAGGCGCTAATAATGACTACAATTAAGATGCAACCTGATAGGGCTTGACGACTGTCGGGAAGGCGTACTGTCCAAACATGGTGAACGTGCTCAGATAACTGAGACAATTCTCGTCAATTGTGTGTTGAACATTATAGATTTGCGTCGACGCCAGAAGAGTGGAAAACGCATAGACAGCAGCATTGTCTTGTATCGGGGAAACTGAGTCAAACGAGCCTTGCGTGTCCACCTACACGAGACAATGTGTTAATATAATTTCAATTTTCCTACCAAGATGACTGCGTACTTCTTGCCGCGCTCGTCGGTCAGCACGAATGGACGTGACCAGATGAAAATCCCGGTTGTGGCCACCTTGCCAGTGTGTCCGGTTTCGAATCCAGACAGTTGCTAAATGGACATTCATTCCGATTGCCCCTACGCATGACGTACATCTTCCGAGTCGATCCATCCACAGTCATCAAGTCGTCCGGTTCTTTCCCAGTAAGCAAGCGCTCGTTTCATGAAGTTGAGCAGGGTGGATTTTCCGATTCGTTTCGGCCCAGCCACCGACACTACGGACACGTCCAGTTCTCGGTACTCCGGCCTTTGCAGAGTTTCTTCCAGTCTCTTCCAGTTCTTCTTGTTCAGCGCATATCCATTTGTAGTCTTGTCAAAAATGGACAGCGCCATGTCGCCGTCTCCAGTTGTTGGCGTCTGTTTGATGAAGGACTCCATGTCCTGCTGCAACTACAATGCTTCACACCGGTGACAGGGCAGGGGGAGGTTTTGAGTGGTGAAGAGAAATATGTCCATGATCGTACTTATGCGCATACGTACATGGAACTGTTTAGTGACAGCAATTACGAAATTATAACGCTTTCCGCGAGAGACTCCAAGAGTTTTGGCACTAGCAAACAAAAGTTTGAGTCAGAAGCTGAAAGTCGCATAGGAGGGGTAATCTGACCCACTGATTCCGAATATCGGGTTTATTTTTGGTGAAAATCGAGCTATCTGCAGATTTGTGCAAATGCGGTCCAGATATTAATAGCTCAGAATTTTACTATTTGTTAAATAAATCACATAAAAATTAAAGCGTAGGCTTCACTAAAAAGGGCTACAGAATGTGCAATGGAAAAGTCTAGAAATTAAAATTTAGGTCGAAACTGCCTTTTGTCAATTTTTTCATCAAGCACATCGGTCGATCTTTGCGACCGGCCAGCCGAGAGGGCGCCGGATATGAATTCTCTGTAGTCGAATCTACTAGAAACTGAAATAAAATCGGGGAAAATCATTGCCAAAGGGTCCAGAAATTGCTCCGAATGCTGAAGACGCCGGTTTCACCGATATGATAACGCGCAGTTTTTTCGTTTCTGTACGAGGCGAAAGATTCATTTCGACTTGGAGATTCCATTTCTCAGCAATTTCAATGTGAAACGTAGTAGAGTTTTGTTTATTTGGCTGATATTGGGTTGAAAACTAATTTCTGACCCCCTCCCTCTAGCTTTCTTGTTTGTGAATTGTTTTCGATGAAACTTTGAGGGTATAGGGTACTTGACGAGATCTTTCCAATGCACTAATGAGCTACTCCATAGATATAACCCGAGGGCATGTTTTGAGGCGTCGAAGATTAGCATGATTTCTCATCGACTGAAAAACTGAATACGAACACTGAACAGGATGATTCTTCGATAATAGGCAGAGGGGCCCAAGGACTAATGATTCACCCAGTTTCAATGCTCTAACTTATCCCTTGACAATTCTGTGACCTTTTTCAGCTTTTTGCGATCGCGCGTCGCTTTGGCATTTCTCTGCGCAGAGAATTGCATCCAGGAGAAAGAGAAAACCGTCACACCTTGACATCCTGCTTCAGATCGGATATCCTATAAGTGAGAACTCGCTTCGCCTCGTTCACTTCTCCGCCTTTGATGCTTTTTTCGAGATCCGCGAAGGCTTCCCGCTTGCATTGCTCGAACTTTTCGTCAATGTCGCTGTCACTGTCGCTGCCCATAGCTGACTGGAAGTCGCGCTTGAACTTCGCATAGCAGTCATCGATCACGGTTTGGTTCTGGCTGCGAATTTCCAGCTGTATGCCACCTTTTTGCTAGTAGCATTTCAGAATGCATACCTCGATCTTCCCTTTGATTCCGTTGAGTGAAGCAGTCAGCCTGCCTTCCAGACTTTGATCGGTGCCTGGCGAGGTGCGGAGTTCTTTCAGCGCATCTTGGCGCAATTTTTTATCTGCATCAGCGATGCTATTCTTGATAGCGGCCAATTCGAGCTTTTGTTCGTAATTTGCAACCACTTTCTGTAGTTGCTGTTCGTTCTCGAGCAACTGTCTCGCCTGGAACATATCACGTTGAAATCAGTCAAATTGTCAGAACCTGAATCTTCTGTCGTTCCTCCTCCATCTTCGCCTTGATCTCTTGTTCGGCCTTCTTTATCAGTTCCGGTCCTCCTTGAATCAGATCGTCAAGTCCATGCAGTGGTTCTGCCTTGCATCGATCGAACGCCTTGTCGACGTGCTCTATTTTCGCGGCTTCTTGGATTGCAGCCGAGAACCGCTGAATTCGTTCTTTCACGACGTCTCCATTCTGCACTTCCACTTCGAGCTGAAGAGTTACCATTTTCTCCCTCCAAAGAAGCACACTCAACGCAAGTCTGACCTTCACAACTTTGAGTACGCCGTCTAGAGCGTCTGCCAATTTCTTTGCGAATCGTTCGCCTTCGTTCTTCGCATCAATTAGCTTTTCGGTCATCGCCTGTCGCGCCAAATCTGCCAGTGTCTTGTGCGCCGCATCGAATCCAGTCGTCTTTGCCTCTCCAAGTAATTTCGATCGATATGCGTCAACGATATTCCTGAGTGTAGCCTCGTTAACACTCTGCTTCATTGCCTACAGCAACAAAGTTTGAAGTAATGAAAATCCCTTCACGAACAGTAAAGACGTCTTGAATGGCTGGCATGGGCGAGCTGTTGAAGGTAATCAGCAAATTCTGAATTGATATACACAATTCAATTTCAACACCAAAATGTACGTTCATGTAGTTGACCAAATCGCCACATTTCAACGTCGTTCCGTTGACCGTCTTGATGCAAGAAATCGATCCAGAAATGAGTTCGTGCAAATCGTTTTTGAATTTGTCCGAGATCACTGAAATTCAGACATCCTTTGAGCAGTATCGTCCAACTTACTGGACATGTCTTGGTTATCCAACGCCTCTTCGCCAGGTCCACGCATAAGGAAACAAGAAATTGACTGAAACGAGTTGCGCAGATTCGTTCGTCTTGTCTTGTTCTCTTCATCCATGTCGTTGTGAATCTGCCAAATTGAAATCTCCAATAAACGTCGGATAATCCCTACGTCCATAGCCGTCGCCAAATGAGCAGCCCCGCCAGTGAACCCAACTGTCTGATTTGCATTCAGTGTCCGGTCCCGGACGAGCACGGTAAGATGCTAATAGAAGCGGCATTATTCGTTTCAATTAATGCACAACTTGATAAGGTCTGACGCCAGCCTGGAAGGCATGCTGACCGAATGCGGTGAATGTGTTCAAGTAGCTGAGGCAGCTGTCGTCCATAGTGCCACGGAAATTGTAGATTTGTGTCGACGCCAGGAGTGTGGAAAATGCGTACACAGCAGCATTGTCCGTCGTGGTGGAAGTCGAATCGAAGGAGCCTTGCGTATCCATCTGTTTGTGAACGGTATTCAACCCAATTGTTAGTCTTTTAATCTTCTCGTTACCAGAATTACTGCGTACTTCTTGCCACTCTGGTCGGTCATCACGAATGGACGTGACCAGACGAGAATCCCGATTGTGACCGCTTTATCAGTGTCTCCGGTTTCGAATCCAGACAGTTGCTAAATGGACATTCATTCCAATTGCCCCTACGCATGACGTACATCTTCAGAATCGATCCATCCACGGTCATTAAGTCGTCCGGTTCTTTCCCAGTAAGCAAGCGCTCGTTTCATGAAGTTGAGCACGGTGGATTTTCCGATTCGTTTCGGCCCAGCCATCGACACTACGGACACGTTCAGTCCTTGGTACTCCGGGTTCTGCAGAGTTTCCTTCAGTCTCTTCCAGTTCTTCTCGTTCGGCACATATCCGTTCTTCGTTTTGTCCAAGATGGACAATGCCATGCCACCGTTTCCAGTTGTTGATGTTGGCTTGAAGAGGGATCCCATGCTCTGCTACAAATGCAACGCTTTACACCGGTGACAGGACAGGGAGAGAGTTTCGAACGGTGAAGAGAAATGTGCCCATGATCGTACTTATGCGCATACGTACATGGAACTGTTTGGTGACACCAATTACGAAATTATGGAACTTCGAATGGTTTCGTCAATCAGCGACCAATCGGGGGGACTTGACTGTCATCGTTGCAACGCGGCTGGGAAAGTCACAGAGTGTGCATGTTATCGACGAAACTTTGCCTGTTTGAAAGGCTGTTTTCGCCGCGAGAAGTGGCGACGTAGGATGGAATTAAGTGGAAAAAATAAACTTTGAAAAAATACGCCACTTCGCAAATTCTGATGGAAACCGAAAAAAGAATAATGCGGGTATTGTCGTACTTGAGTAATAATAATCCTTGTGGATCAGATGTTTCAAGAGTGAACGGGGGTTAACTGACGTCACTGAGACGGTGAATGCGAAACTCGCGCACATAACATGATCGACTTTCGCCAGAAACTCACCATCGAAGGCCTATTCGACGATCTTATAATAAGGCACGAAAGTTCTGCTGGTTAGCAAGTGCGAGAAGAGAGGGGAGTAAGTGACGGCTCTTTTTCTGATCGTTCTCATTGTCGCCTTGCATCAATTACATGGAACGGCCGGCCAGAGGGCGGAGTCTTCGGCGCCTCTGAAAGGCCCCACCCCGATAATCGAGCTGCGAACAGACGTCTACTCTCTCTTCACTTGCAACTCAAGAGGGTGGCGGAAGAACGCACAGCCACACATGCACACATTAACGCTCATCACAACTCGACCAAGCACGCTGATACTGCGGTATCAACATGTCATAGCGATGAATGCACACTTCTGGTTTCACTGTGTGCATGGCGGATGCACCGAGCCCTTCGGCTAATGTCTCTTCTCTCTCTCGATCGGCCATCTTCTTTGTTCGCCCGTCTTTCACTCTCGCCCGTCTCCCTTCCTGGCGCCTGTTTCCACTACACGGCCAGCTGCCCCCATCTGAAAGAGACGGAGAATAATGGGGCTTGGCAAGCTACGGAGTGCGCGTGCACCTCACTTACAACAGCTGACGTTTTTTTACACTCTGTTCTCGCGGGAGTCACGTCTGCTCCCAGTTCTGGGGCCGAGAACCACTGTTTCCACTAACTTGCGAGGGCACGTGTGTCAGAGTAGGAAAGGCATTAGCGCATTGCTCTGAGATAGTCGACCAACGATCACCACACAGAAACTGAGACCTCGGAATATCGTCGATTGATAGACTTTATTAGATAACCATGACTGTGCCTTGGTGTTG
>JACMII010000386.1:0-20742 GCA_014805405.1 Bunonema sp. RGD898
ATGCTCCTCGGGTTCGGAGGACACGCACGAGCTTGATGACGACCTCGATCCGTACAACGAGGAGGAAGACGAGAGTCATGTCACCGCCGCCGTCGCGGAGGAGAACGACGGCGTCGAGCAGTTGGTCAAGATCGATGGAGGAAACAACGATGAAATCGGCGTCTCCGCATCTCCTCCACTTCCAGCAACGGCGAACAACGACGGCTCGCCGAGTTTGGTCTGTGCCGTTTGCGGAGACATGTCATCTGGCAAGCACTACGGTATTGGAGTGGATTTTTTTTGCAATAAAAGAGTCGACCCACAGGTATCCTGGCCTGCA
Organism: Bunonema sp. RGD898; assembly: GCA_014805405.1. NCBI lineage: Eukaryota > Metazoa > Nematoda > Chromadorea > Rhabditida > Bunonematidae > Bunonema > Bunonema sp. RGD898. Next base: position 320 of record JACMII010000386.1, read on the forward strand.
ACGGCTGCTCGGGCTTCTTCAAGCGCTCCGTTCGGAGAAGACTGATCTACCGATGCCAGGCCGGCAGTGGCTCCTGCCTCGTCGATAAGGTAGATTTTCGTCGTAGAGCAGTGTCGCAGACCAGACACAATGGTAATGCAGGCACATCGAAACCAGTGCCAGGCGTGTCGACTGCGAAAATGCCTCGCAAAGGGGATGAACAAAGACGGTGAGTGCAGCTGGTCCGTCGCTTACACGATCAAAACATCTAGCGGTCCAAAACGAGCGGCAGCCCAGAAATACGGCCACGATTCGGCCGTCCGCGTTGCCACTTTTGCCGGCGAACTCGGACACCGTCATGCTAAAGTAAACTGACCGTACACTTTTCCCGCAAAGCGAGCGTAAATTGCAGAGAATATGCTGGCGCCGTGTCTGCGGTCTTGTCGCTCGGCGAAGCGACGAATCTCTCTGCGCTGATCTGCAATAATGTAACGCCATTTTTTATGTAAAGGACCAAGAACGAACGGGAGAGTTTGCAGTCGACGGACTCGCCATCTCTCGACGCACTGTTGGACGAGACGTTTCGCTTTCCTCGCACCATGCCGTCTTTTGCGCTGCTCGACCGTCAAGATCGGGTAACATCCACTGCTTGTCGAGTTTTCCAACGATCTCCCCCAGATGGAGCTGCTCAGATCCTCGTGGCAACTACTTCTCCTCACCCTGCTGGATTCTCATGCACGACTCGTTCAGGAGGTAATCTCTCTTTGTGTTTTCGTTCACGGAATTCTCTCCTTTCGAGTTGCAGATCTTCGGTGGTTCGTTCCCGCCTTCCAGCGTCGTACCGGATCCAGGCGAGTCGGCATGTCTGCGCGCCGTCGCGCTCTTCGATCATGACGGTATGTGGGGGCGTGCTTCACTCTTTCTATGTAGTATGTGACTTACTCATTGCTACCCTCCTCTTACCCACAGTACCGTACCCCCATTGGTGCCGCCAGTCAGAAGCAAGAGAGAGAGGGGAACCAGTAAGAGAGAGAGGTCGGGCGTCGTGATTGTCTCTCTCGTCTTCTTCCCCGCCCCTGTCACTGACACACCCGCCGCCCGTAGGCGGTGGCGGCGGCGGCGGCGGCGACGGCCCGTAATCGAATGACCTCGGAAGCGAGGCGGCTTCTAGCGCTCGTGCGGGTCGCCGCCAAACAAGCGCCAGAAGGGAGGAATCTAATTTGTTGCTGCCTCGCCAGAGCCTTCTGCGCTTTGATGATGCGCCCGCCACGCTGGTATACACTTCCGCACGAAAATGCGGCTACGGTATTTGTTCTGGTGGCACTGCCCGTGCGCGCGCGCGTGTACGACTAGTGGTAATTCGTAATGCGCAAAGGCTTAGGCTTTATTTGCCTCACCCATCCGTAATGATGATTGCCCGACGTGTTGCAAAACGATGTCGTCATCTCGATCCTGTCCAGTTTCATACACCCAGCATTTGCGGCGCGAATCACTTGACTGTTCGAGTATCATCGGGATGGGTTATTCAGCGGTAGCAACAATACAGCGTGTCGCCACCAGAGAAACTCAGACCAGAACTAAATAGTCGCCTGCTGGGACAGCATCGTCGACAGTGAAGATCATGCACATGGATAGAGATGCATGTATTTTGTAGATCCCTCTCGTCTGCTCGACTCCTGTGCTGTCTCGCGTCTCTGCGGTCAGGCGCTGGTCGCTCTTCATCAACAACAACATCAGACGACTGCTACTGCTAGTGTGTCGCCACCCGGCATCCACAGCGCCCTTTCTTCGTCCTCCACCAGCGCAGCCATGGATCGGTCCGTGATTTTCATTCGTTGGTTAAGCCTAAGCCTTTTTCTATTTTTGAGCGTAAGCGCTTGTTCAGATAAAACGCGTGCTATTGCAAGAGATTGAACCTTGAATTCAACGAATTTTTACCATTTCTATTTCGAAACAACGCAACTTTACTACCCCCATTCATTGACATTGTGCGACTCCACTTGTAGCTCGGGTCGACTGCTGCTGCGCCTCTCGCGACTCCGCGTCTTCTTGCTCTCCTTCTCCTCGTCTTCCCCGTCGTCGCTTAATCCCAGCTGGTTGCCGGAGCCACAGGCCTCGAGGGTAGCCGATCTCCTGGAGATGGGAGTGGGAGTTTAGCATAGAATGAAAATAGCTGTGGGAAGAAAGAAGAGAGAGCAGGGAGAGTTCTTCTTGTGTTTGCGCGTGCAGCACCACAGTAACACACCGTCGTCACGCAGACAGAAAGCATCGTGCCAGCGTACGGAAGAAGAAGAGAACATTTACCTGCGTCTGCTGCCAGTCATTCTGTGCGTCCATTCTCCCGTCTTTGGAGGACTGTTTGTTCGCCGTGGTCAGACACTACTTGTTGTGCTGTGCTTTGGCGTCGAGCGACAATGTCAGCATATATTTTCTGGGGTCGATCTCGTTGCATGCGTCGCGTTCGAAGGAGAAGATCATGGTGATTGATTGAAATCAAGATTCCCGCTTGAACAATTAGCCTCATAAGACATTTTTCGTATTTATTCTAACTTTAAACGACGAGGAGTAGACATCACTATTGGAATCGAAGGTCGATTTGTATTCAATATTTGACTGTTCCCCTTCAACGGGACTGGTAGACGTGGCACAATTCTGACTGGCTATGCTGATTTCCTTTGGGCGTATTCTTCACGGTCAGTTGGTGTCCGTCATACTGCGACTTGGCGTGTGCCGTCACTCCCAGGCCCGTGTAGCCTTGTGGAGCCAAGGCTTCCTGAGATCATATTCTATAAATTTCTCCACTAAAATGTCGTTACAGTTCTAATGACGGCATTGCGGTGTCGCGCCACCGAGACCGCCTCGCTTCCGGGTCCATCGGCGATGGCTCTCGCGATTGCACCCGGCGCAGTAACAGTGGCTCGGGCCGATGCTCCGGGTCCGGCACAGGCGATCGCGACACCCTGATATGGGACGTTCAATTAGGATCTCGTTGATTACCAGCCGCCTATCTTCAGAGGCGCCCCAAAGTTTAGACCACAGCCACGACAGCAACGGCGACACCCGCGACCACACCCACGACAGCAACGGCGACACCCGCGACCACATCCACGACACCCACGACGACATGTCTGGATGACGAGCCGAAGTGAATGTGAGTACCGTTTATATAACGGTTCGCTGGTAGATTATGAATACTCGCCTTATCTGTGAGTGGGGTCGCTTCATACGGATACGAATTGCTGAGTGAGCGGTAGCGGTGGCGACTTTTCACACAGCGACTTCTGAAATGCCCATCTTATCACTGTGCACGATGATAAAAGATTCAAACTGAATTCATACCTGTTTCAATTAGAATGAAAGTCCTCTCACTAGCAATGACTTCGTAATACGAGCCCAGGATGGTTAAAAAGAAGCTCCGCGATCTTCCACTCCTTCAGTTTTGAGTAGGAGGGCGGAGCGGATGGGACAGACGAGTTCCCGGGGGCACGCGTCTTGCCCGCTCACCGAAAATATACTTGTTCCCCTCTCACATTCACCCGCTTGCTCAGGACCGAGGAGACGGAGGACCGCAGGGTCCCGTTTTAATCACCTTAACGGGCCCTATAAAATGAAGCTGGTTGCAGGCCGTCTGCCACAAGATTCGCCCTTGATTTTTCCGACAGAAAGTAACCGAAATGGGTGGCAGTGACTCGAAGCCGTTGCCCCACGCCGAAGCGACGTACCAAGTCAGCCCCGATGGGGTGCCTCATTCACACGCTTACTCAACCGGTAATAGCGCCTCCGCCGCGTCCAATAATGGAGGGGCAGAAGCGCGCGCAGGTTTCTTTAATAACTTTTACAGAAACCAAGATGTTCAGGAACTAGCGAGGTAGTAAACCCGGGTGAAACGCAGACGTCTGCATGCTCCCAGCTTCATTCATCAGCAGGAGTCTTGAAGGCGAAACATCTCAATGCCGTCATTTTAACTGTAACGGAATTTTGGTGTGCAAATATGTAGAGTATGATTTCCAGGAAGCCTGGAATCCACAAGACCCCATGGGCCCGGCAGTGACGACGCACGCCAAGGCGCAGGATAGCGAATACTATCTGAACTTGAAGAACGCGCTCAAAGGAAATTAGCATAGCCAGCCAGAGTTGTGCTATGTCTACCAGCTCACTTAAGGGGGAACAGTCAAATATTGGATGCAAATTGGCCTTCGATCTTAACAGTGACATCTACTTCCCTCGTCGTTTAAAGTTCGGATGGACACGAAAAAGTATTTGTGATGCTAATTGTTCAAGCGGCAATCTTGATTGCAATCAATTGCCACTATCTTTTTCCTCTATGAACGCGGTACACGCAACGAGGTACTTGAGCAAAGCCGAGACCGTCGTTTCTGAGGTGGCAACTTGCCCTGCTCCTGGCAACATCTAACCAACTGAGAAGACGAGGAAGAGAGTAGAAAGACGCAGAGTCGTGAGAGGGCCAGCGATCGCTAGAGTCGTCGCCCTCGTAGTAGTCAGACATCGACCGGAGAGCGGCGAACACGATGTTGTGCGTGCGAAGGAGTGACGCGAGAGACTGCTGCCTCTTGTGAGATTTGCGATAAGAGCGGTGAGGTTGGGAAAGATCGTTGAATTGACGAATGTCTGACGTCGGCATGTTTTCAAGGTCAGATTCTCAGGAACAATCACGGTAGATCCTGCCGAACTTCAAAAATTGACAGTTGAGTATATTGCATTTCGCACAATTTATCGCCCCTGACGTTATTCGCAAACAAGCATCAAATCTCCTTCCTTCATCGTTTTTTTTCGGATTTCTGTTAATGTTTATAGAACACACTATTTGAGAGACCGATCACGCAGGGTCAGTTTCTGCGAATAGAGCGCGTACCTTGAAGAATGCAGCGCACTCAATTCTTGTATTGAGGCGGGGAGTATACAAACGTTTGAGTTGCACCTGAGTTCACCACCCCGTTAGTTCCTGAACATTTTGATTTCCGTCAAAGTTATTTGAAGAAACCTGCGATCGCTCTTGCTCCTTGCTCGGACACCTCGGCGGAGGCCCCATTGCCGGTTGCGTATGCGTATGAACGAACAACTCCCTTGGAATCTTCTTTGTACGTTGCTACAGCTACGGGAAGCTGCTTCGATTCACTGCCGCCCATTCTGAAGTCGTATTCTTTGGAGGAGTTTCTCAAAGGGAAACATTTGAACGACATTTTCGACCATAGTTAAAGTCAAAATATTTTCGAAGCCACTTTTAGCGTCTTAATGGAGGATAATGAGAGAAATCAGTTGGTATGCAGAAAACATTTTCACGAGAAACAGGCCGAAGAATACGGGCACTACTTGCTATCGGGAAAAATGAAGAAGGAACTGGCAGCATGCGCCGTTGGCTCTTTTATAGGCCTGCGTTATGAAGTCGCTGCTAGGGAAGTTTCATTCTAATTGAAACAGGTATGAATTCAGTTTCAATCTCTCATCATCGTGTACGGTGATAAGATGGGCATTTCAGAAGTCGCTGTGTGAAAGGTCGCCATCACCACCACTCACTCAGCAATTCGTATCTGTATGAAGCGACCCCCACTCACAGATAAGGCGAACATTCATAAGCCATCTGTAAACTTCCTTATATGAGCGACGTCCGCTTTCACTTCGGTTCGCCATTCAGACATGCCTTTTGACAGTTTGCTGTTGTGGTTGCTGCCGTCGCCAGTATTGCTGTGGCTGTTGTCTAAACTTTGGAGCTTGCTTGCGGGCAACAACAAAAAGAGTATCAACTTCTCCAGTGCCAAGGCCTATGGATCCGGTGCAACGGCCATAGCGGGTCCGCCGGACTTCGTCAATGGCCTATCGGACGTGGACACACGACTGGTAATCAACGAAATCCTAATTGAGCGTGTTATATCAGGGCGTCGCAATCGCCTGTGCCGGACCCGGAGCATCGGCTCGAGCTACTGTTAATGCGCCGGGTGCGATCGCGAGCACCTTCGCCGACGGGCCCGGGAGCGAGGCGGTCTCGGAGGCGCGACATCGTAATGCTGTCGTTGAAACTGTAACGGCATTTTAGTCTGAGATCTATAGATTATTATCCTCAGAAAGCCTGGGTTCCACAAGGCTACACGGGCCCGAGAGTGACGGTGCACGCCGAGTCGCAGTATGACGGACACCAACTGACCGTGCAGAATACGCTCCAAAGAGAACAGCATAGCCAGCCAGAAATTGACTCTAACGCGTCACTGCACATTTGAAGGGAAATAGTCGAGCATTGAACACAAATCAGCCTTCGACTCCAACAGTGGCGTTTACTCTTCATCGTCTAAGGTTAGAATAAACACGAGAAACGTCTTTATGATATCGATTGCTCATTCAGAAGTTTTGATTCTAACCAATCACCACTACCTTCCTCTTCGAACGCGACACATGCAACGAGGTACTTGACCAATGACCGAGACCGTCGTTTCAGAAATGAAGGAGTGTCTTGTCCTGACAGCATCTAACCGACTGAGAAGACGTGGAAGAGAGTAGAAAGACGCAGAGTTGCGAGAGGCACAGCAACCGCTAGAGTCGTCGACGAAACGTTGTTGTCATCACTCTCATAGCAGTCAGACATCGATCGGAGAGCGGCGAACACGATATTGTGCGTGCAAAGAAGTGACGCGAGAGAGTGCTGCCTCTTGTGAGATTTGCGACAAGAGCGGTGGGGTTGAGAAAGATTGTTTAATAGATGAATGTTTGACGTCGGCATGTCTTCAAGATCAGATTCTCAAGGACAATCGCGACAGATCCTGCTGGCTTCAAAATCGACAGTTCGGGTGCATTGCGTATCGCACAACTTATCACCCCTGACGTTATTCGCGAATAAGAATCAAGCCTCCTTCCTTCATCGTTTTTTCGGATTTCTGTTGATGTTTATAGAACACTTTGGGGGCACGACCACGCAGGGGCAAGTCCCTGAGAATAGAGTAGCATGGCCAAACTGAAGACATTTCGACAGCCGCGGTCGAGTCTGTGACCCAGCGTATCAATCGATAATTTTCGACGTTACCGAGGCCTGTGGGGACAGTATAATGCATTTTTCTGACCATAAAGTCATGTTTTCGCAGTTGTAAGCAAAAAGCCCACTAGAAGGACATGTGCCAAACACGATTCAAGTGCTCCGGCGGCGTCAACTTGTGTCACCGCTTGGGCTACCCCCTTCACAGTGTGCTCGAGATTTCTGAAAGTCGACACAGCGCCCCGCAAAGTAGCCCATTCGATGCGGAATGTTACGGCGATCACGATGGTATACTGAGTTCTAATGTTTCTATGCATATTCGCCGAGAAAAACTCAAGATTCTGTGCCACACTGGCAGATTTGCACACAAAAACGTTCGTTTGCGAGCTATGATGCTCACACCAATTCGGTTCACGCGTTTTGCATTGCGTGGGAGTACGTATTATGCGTGTCGCATTGCCGTAAATTGCACGAACGTTTGGGTCATTTCCATTTGTAAGTGTTCAACCGCACAAAAGTGATGAAAATCTATCGAAATACGCTTGAAGAGACAGATGCGAACTTGGAGATCCGAGAAGGATTCAAGGTGATCGAGCACTCAAATCGGACACACTGGCTGGTGTACGCCGGTGTCGATATGGCCAAAGACAAGGGAAATTGCGGATCCTGACCGAAAACCACTTTCCCAGAAACAGTTCCTGCTATTCGAATTGGCGCAATTGCTTGCGGGTTCGTCGATCGATGATTGCGGTGGTACCACTAGAGACGATGGTGCGGAATCAAACACTACCAACGTCGACTACACATTGGTTGTTTGCCAGACGGATACAGATTTGTCGCTCATTGCCACTCGTGCCGCCGCCGATACGCTAAAGCGCACACAAGACGCGAAGGGGTGATCCGATCTGATCGCTCCACTGACTATTCGTTCGTTGATTTTCAATGAAGCAGTGCTCGTCAACTTGTCATTGACTCCCAAACTCACTATCCCAAAAATAGTTTCTGTAGTGAACTCACAATCTCATCTCACGTCACCACACCCTGAGCCGTGAAACTAGTGTGACAGTTCCATACTGGGCGAAAGGTCATGTGAAAACGAGAGACGCGAGACAGTGAGGGATCACCAACTCTCGTCGTGTCCACATAATCGTTGACCAAATACCGCCCCGGTCCGCGGTTTATGCGGTTTTGCCGCGGCTGCCGAAATGGCTCAGTTTGGCCATGCTAGAATAAAGCACGTGCCAAGAGAAGCGCAGCACTTCATTCTTGTGTCCCGAGTTCGTTACTATCATCTCGGCATCTTGACTCATCGTAAACAAGGGTGATTTGATCCTTGGGAAAAAGAGCGTAAGGGCTACATACCCGTCCGCACCGAGATACGATCGTTCTTTCCCTACACTGAGAAACAAGTGCGCAAAAGATTTGGCGTTAGCTTCCTTCTTTCTTTCTCTCCCTCCTTTCTCAAAAAGTGATTTCACCCGTTACAGTAGTTCGAGTACAGTTTATTTTTCTTGATATGAATAGTTGAGTAGCGGGGAGATAGCTGTAGAGGTGTAGTGATGACGTGAGAGGTAGAATAGTGTAGAGTGGCTAGTGTAAGCTGGAGTGAGAATCAAGTAGCCTTTGTCTTTCTCTGAGTCGCCTTCCTTCTTCCTCTTTCCTGGCTCAGAGTCTTACCGCACGCGCTCCTCGTTCCCGACTAGATTACCCTTCACTCCTTTCTCTCCCCCTCTGATCGCTGGTTGTGTCCATCTTCGTCTGCCCCCTCCGTGGGGCCTCTGCTCTCTTCCTCCTCTCACGACGTCTGTAGGGTGAGGCTAGGTGTGGTGATAGTCTGAGTTGCTGGGTTGTGGAGACGGCGTGACATTACTTTCCGTTGTTTCCTGAATATTTTATTCCCGTTAAAGTAATTTGAAAAAACCTGCAATGGCTTTCCCTCCCCTTTCGGTTATCTCGATAGAGGCGCCATTACCGCTTGCGATGGCAACTGGACGAACCACGTTGTCGGAGCAAGTGATATACTTTATTTCTGCTTTTGGCAGCTCCTTCGACTGGTCGCCGCCCATTCTGAAGTCGTATTCTTTGGAGAAATGTCTCAAAGAGAAACATTTGAACGACAATTTTGACCATAATTTGGACCGAAATACTTTCGAAACTCGGTCTTTTTCGTGGTCGCCGATGAGATCTTCCAAATGAAGCCACTTTTGGCGTTTCAATTGAGGATAACAAGAGAGGTCAAGTGGTATGCAGAATATATTTCCATGGAAAGCTGGTCAAAAATACGGGCACTACTTGCTATCGGGAAAAATGAAGAAGGAACTGGCAGCATGCCCCGTTGGCTCTTTTATAGGCCCGTATTACGAAGTCGCTGCTAGGGAAGTTTCATTCTAATTGAAACAGGTATGAATTCAGTTTCAATCTCTCATCATCGTGTACGGTGATAAGATGGGCATTTCAGAAGTCGCTGTGTGAAAGGTCGCCATCACCACCACTCACTCAGCAATTCGTATCTGTATGAAGCGACCCCCACTCACAGATAAGGCGAGTATTCATAATCCACCTCAAGCTCCCTTATATGAGCGACGCCCGCTTTCGCCTCGGCTCGTCATTCAGACATGGCTATAGATCGTCTGCTGCCCCAACTTGAGAGTGCCTCTAAGGGCAAAGACAAAAACGAGGTCGGTTTCGCCAGTGCCAAGGCCCACAGACCCGGTGCGACGGCAATAGCTGGCCCACCGGACTTCGTCAATCGCCTGTCAGACGTGGACACGCGACTAGTAATCAACGAAATCCTAATTAAGCGTGCCATGCCAGGGTGTCGCAATCGCCTGTGCCGGGCCTGGAGCATCGGCTCGAGCCACTGTTAATGCGCCGGGTGCGATCGCTAGCGCCTTCGCCGACGGACCCGGGAGCGAGGCGATCTCGGAGGCGCGACATCGCAATGCTGTCGTCGAAACTGTAACAGTCCTTTAGTGTGGAGATATGCAGAGCATGATCTCAGGAAGCCTTGGCTCCACAAGACCATACAGGCCCGGCAGTGACAGCGTATGCCGAGTCGCAGTATGAAGGACACCATCTGACCGTGAAGAATACACTCGGAAGAGAACAGTTTGGACAACCAGGATTGGACCTCGATACCCATCTGTACGCTCCGGGGGAAACACACGCATATTGGTTAGAAGGCGGTTTTAACTTTCAACAGTGACGTCTACCCCCTTCGTCGTTTGAAGTTAGAATAAACACGAGAAATCTCTTTATGATGTCAGACAGGAATTTTGGTTGCAACCAATCACCATTGTCTTCTTCTTCGCATGCGACACATGCAGCGAGGCACTTGAACATAGCCGAGACTAGTTTCTGTCGTTTTTGAGATAGCGGGATTCAAGAAGAAGAAGAAGAAGAAGGTGATCTACCGAGAGAATAACCTCTGAAGCTCGAAGAGCTTCCACATACTGTGCTGAACGTCAAATTCAATTCAATGTTGGAAGAGATTGTTATCACCTCAAAGAATCGATATCCAAAAAGCGGTTGGAAGCCAGAAGTATGTGCTGACATTTTTACTTGGCGTCAAAAGCGCAACACAGCGTGCAATATCTGACCATGGCAGACAAACAGTTCTCCGGGGGACGAGAGAATAAGAAGGAACGAATAAATAGGCGCACAGAATGTCAGAGGTGCAGTATCCGCTTGATTCGTTGCCCTCGCAGTAGTCAGGCATCGACCGGAGAGTAGCAAACACAATAACACGACGTTGTGCGCGCGAAGAAGTGACGCGAGAGACTACTCCTTTTCGCGAGGTTTACGATAAGAGCAGTGAGGTTGGAAAAAATCGTTGAATTGGCAAATGTCTGACGTCAGCATGTTTTCAGGATCAGATTTTCAAGAACAATAGCGACAAATCCTGTCAAGCTTAAAAAATTGACAGAGTAATTACGTATCGCAAAATTAATCGTTCTTGGCGTTATCCGTGAGAAAACACCAAATCTCCTTTATTCATCGTTTTTTCGGATTTCTATTGATGTTTATAGAACACTTTGGGGTCACGACCACGCAGGGATAAGTCTCTGTGAATAAAGCACGTGTCAAGAGAAGTGCAGTGTGCTTCATTCTTGTATCCCGAGGTCGTTAGTTGCTGAACATTTGCATTTCCATCAAATTCATTTAGAGAAACCTGCAACCGCTTTTACTCCTCCATTCTTGAACGGCACCTCGACGGAGGCGCCACTAGCAGTTGCGCGGGTGACTGAACGGACTTTCCCGTCGGAGCAAGTCACGTACGTCACCCCAGCTTCGAGCTCCTTCGATTCACTGCCGCCCATTCTGAAATCATATTCCTTGGAGGAAATTCTCAAAGGGAAACATTTGAACGACAATTTTGACCATAATTTGGACCGAAATACTTTCGAAACTCGGTCTTTTTCGTGGTCGCCGATGAGATCTTCCAAATGAAGCCACTTTTGGCGTTTCAATTGAGGATAACAAGAGAGGTCAAGTGGTATGCAGAATATATTTCCATGGAAAGCTGGTCAAAAATACGGGCACTACTTGCTATCGGGAAAAATGAAGAAGGAACTGGCAGCATGCCCCGTTGGCTCTTTTATAGGCCCGTATTACGAAGTCGCTGCTAGGGAAGTTTCATTCTAATTGAAACAGGTATGAATTCAGTTTCAATCTCTCATCATCGTGCACGGTGATAAGATGGGCATTTCAGAAGTCGCTGTGTGAAAAGTCGCCACCGCTACCGCTCACTCAACAATTCGTATCTGTATGAAGCGACCCCCACTCACAGATAAGGCGAACATTCATAATCTACCAGCGAACCGTTATATAAACGGTACTCACATTCACTTCGGTTCGCCATTCAGACATGCTGTCGTGCTCGTGCTTCAAACGTTCGGGCTCCTATAAGAGCAAAAGCAAAAATAAGGTTGGTTTCGCCAGTGCCGAGACTTACGGATCTGGTATAACGGCAATAGCGGGTCCGCCAAGCTTCGTCAATGACCTATCAGGCGTGGACACGCGACTGATAATCAACGAGATCCTAATTGAACGTCCCATATCAGGGTGTCGCGATCGCCTGTGCCGGACCCGGAGCATCGGCTCGAGCCACTGTTAATGCGCCGGGTGCGATCGCGAGCGCCTTCGCCGATGGACCCGGGAGCGAAGCGGTCTCAGAGGCACAACACCGCAATGCCGTCATTAGATCTGTAACGACATTTTAGTGGAGAAATCTATAGAATATGGTCTCAGGAAGCCTGGGTTCCGCAAGGCTACACGGGCCCAGCAGTGACGGCGCACGCCGAGTCGCAGTATGACGGACAGCAACTGGCTGTGAAGAAGACGCCCAAAGGAAAACATCATAGCCAGTCGGCATGGCATCACATGAGCTTGGGAGTACCGCCACGCCCCGAGTCGCAGCGTTTCGGAGACATGGAAAAGCGAATAATGCGCTAGTGCCCATAAACTTCGATCAGTTTTCTTAAAAGGCAAAAACTTCAACAGTGGCGTTTACTCTTCGTCGTTTGAAGTTAGAATAAACGCGAGAAATGTGTCTATGATGTCAGGCAGAAATTTTGATTTTAGCCAATCACCATGATCTTCTTCTTTGAACGCAACCCATGAAGTGAGACACTTGAGCAATAGCCGAGATCGTCGTTTCAGAGATGGCGGTGTCTTGCTCCGGCAACAGGTGGCAAAGACAGTCGACTCCATCTCGGAGTAATGATCATCTCGAATCTGGGATCGTGCGCACGAAAGTTGGCAAAGCTTGGCGATAATGTTCGCAAAAACATGAAGAACTTGGAATTTGCGAATCGCGCGTGCTCTTGAAGTGGGAAGTAAGACAAATGTCTCAGAGATGAGAACGCGTTCATCAGCCAAACGGTGGGATTCAAAAAGAAGAAAGTGATCTACCGAGGGAATAGCCTCCAAAATTCGAGGCGCTCTTACATGCTGTGCTGAATATCAAGTTCAGTTCGATGTCGAAAGTGATTATTGCCGCCTCAAGTAATCGACCTCCAAAGAGAATTGCAAGATGCACGCTGACATTGTTGCTTGGCGCCAAACGCGCAACACAGCGTCTAGTGTCCGGACTGCGGGATTCTGAGCGAAGGGGAAACTGATCACGACAGACAAACAGTTCTCTGGGGACGAGAATAAGAGGAATAAATTAATGAGCGCACAGAATGGCAGAAAGGTGTAGCATCCGCTAGAGCCGTCGCCCTCGTAGTAGTCAGACATCGACCGGAGAGCGGCGAGCACGATGTTGTGCGTGCGAAGAAGTGACGCGAGAAACTGCTGCTTCTTGTGAGGTTTACGATAAGAACGGTGAGGTTGAGAAAGACCGTTGAACGGACGAGTGTCTGACGTCGGCATGTTTCAAGATAAGATTCTCAAGAACAATCGCGGTAGATCTTGTCGAGTTTCAAAAATTAACAGTTTGAGCACATTGCGTGTCACACAACTTATCGCCCCTGACGTTATCCACGAAAAAAACATAAAATCTCCTTTATTCATCATTTTTTCAAATTTCTGTTGATGTTCATGGAACATACTATTTGGGAACATGACCACGCAGAGGTGAGTCTCAGGGCACAAAGCACGTGCTTTGAAGAATGCAGCGCCTAATCCTTGTGTCCCGAATTCGTTACTTTCCGTTATTTCCTAAAAATTTTGATTTCCGCCAAAGTTATTTGAAAAACCTGCAGTCGCCTTTGCTCCTCCCTTCTCGGTGATCTCGGCGGAGCCACCATTACCGGTTGCGTAGGCGTGTGGACGGACCACCCCGTCAGGATATTCTTTGTACGTTGCTACAGCTACGGGAAGCTGCTTCGATTCACTGCCGCCCATTCTGAAGTCGTATTCTTTGGAGGAGTTTCTCAAAGGGAAACATTTGAACGACAATTCTAGCCATAATTAGAGCCCAAATACTTTCAAAATCGGTCGTTTTGTAGTTGTCGATGAGATCTTCCGAACGGAGTCATTCTCGGCGTTTCAATTGGGGATAATGAGAGAAATCAGTCGGTATGCAGAAAACATTTCCAAGAGAAACAGGCCGAAGAATACGGACACTGGCTGCTTGCTATCGGGAAAAAATGAAGAAGGAACTGGCAGCACGCCCCATTGGCTCTTTTATAGGTCCGTATTACGAAGTCGCTGCTAGGGAAGTTTCATTCTAATTGAAACAAGTATGAATTCAGTTTCAATCTCTCATCATCGTGCACGGTGATAAGATGGGCATTTCAGAAGTCGCTGTGTGAAAAGTCGCCACCGCTACCGCTCACTCAGCAATTCGTATCTGTATGAAGCGACCCCACCCATAGATAAGGTGAGCATTCATAAGCCACCTGCAAACTGCTCCTTATATAAGCGACGTCCGCTTTCACTTCGGCTCGTCATTAAAATATGCCTTTTGTCGTTCCATTGTTGTGGTCGCTGTCGTTGCCGGTGTCGTTGTGGCTGTTGCCTAAACTTTGGAGCTTTCTTATGGGCAACGACAAAAAGAGTATCAGCTTCGCCAGTGCCAAGGCCTACGGATCTGGTACGATGGCAATAGCGGGTTCATCGGACTTTGTCAATGACTTGTCGGGCGTGGACACGCGGCTGGTAATCAACGAAATCCTAATTGAGCGTGTTATATCAGGGCGTCGCAATCGCCTGTGCCGGACCCGGAGCATCGGCTCGAGCCACTGTTAATGCGCCGGGCGCAGTCGCGAGAGCCTTCGCCGACGGGCCCGGGAGCGAGGCGGTCTCGGAGGCGCGACATCGCAATGCTGTCGTCGAAACTGTAACAGTCCTTTAGTGTGGAGATATGCAGAGCATGATCTCAGGAAGCCTTGGCTCCACAAGACCATACAGGCCCGGCAGTGACAGCGTATGCCGAGTCGCAGTATGACGGACATCAACTAGTTGTGAAGAAGACGCCCGATGAAAACCAACCTAACAAACCAGAATTGGATCCCAACACCCACCTGTACACTTTGGATGAAACAGCCGAACGTGGGATACAAAGAGCTCTTCAATTTCAATAGCGGCATCTACTCCTCATAGTTTTAAGTTGAAATAAACACGGGAAATGTCTTTATGGTGCTAATTGTTTAAGTAGGAATCTTGATCATAATCAATCACCATTATCTTCTCCTTCGAACGCGGCACATGCAGCGAGGCATTTGAACAATAGCCGAGACGAGTCCCTGTCATTTCAGAGATGGCAGAGTGTCTTTCCCGAAACCCCTTAAAATGAGGAATCGGGGCGAGTTTTCAGATCTCGATAATTAGCGAGAGTTATACATCCTGTCGCGAAAGCGAAATTAGTAAACAACAGACCCCAGGCATATCGAGGGTTAAGAGCGCCGCCCACACGCGCTCTACGCATCGACCCGTTGTTGTTGTTCTGTTGTTCACACATGCGCTCTCGCCCAGTTCCCACGTCGCTTGTTCCGTCCGCTATTCTCTCAAAAGGTGTCCTCTCCGCTTGTGGTGCGCCGACTTTCATTTTGTGCCCTTCTCCTGCACACACACCTACGCGCATCCGTGTTCGGCAATAAAGGATCTTCCTGGGAGGAAGACCAGCCGCAAGAAGCCACAAAAGACAAGTCCGGCAACAGATTGGTTTCCGCGTGCGCGCTTCCCTCCTCATCCTCTAACCCTTCGCGCGTAATTTCTACCTGATTGGGGGCTCCCCTCTAACAGCGCACGGGGTGCGTCGGGCGAAGGGGAAAGATAGGGAACGCTGCGCGCTGCCTACTTCGCGTTGCGGCACACGTTCACTTTTTCACCAAAATTTTCAACCGATGTGAATAAATGATGGTGAAAATGTGGTGTGCCGTGCATCACGGAGGTCGCTGTTTTGGTCAAATTAGAATGTCATCATCACCATCAATAAAGTAGACAAACCAGTGGTTTTCGACTTCATTTATCCGTTAGTAAGCGCTCCTACGACAGCAGTAATAGCTGCAACGGGTAAAATTCCCCGTCACTGGATGTGCTCTTTAGGATCTGCGCGTTGCTGTGCCGTGTGGAAGGCTAGTTGTAGACGGGATGGATGCTCTCAATCGCTTGGTCTTAGGGAACACCCACGGGCCAAATCTCTTGACATAGAAAATGACACGCTGTCAAAGAGCATGGAGCTTGAGCGTCTGTCGGTCATCCGACTACTGTGTCTCTCACGTCTCAAAAAGTCGCTCGATCACGTGTTTCAATTCGGCTTGGCGTTCCCCCGACAGGAACGTTGCACCAACGTAGTTTGACACAATGGCTCGACAATATATCATGACGTCCAATGCAGGGCTTTGGTTGTATGCGGACGAATGAGACAATCACCACATCGGTCAACGTTCTTCTCTCGTATAGTAGCGCGCATATGATGATTACCTCTGTAGACGCTACCGTGGTACTGCCCGCTTCCCAGCCTTTGGCGAAGGTGTTTTCTTTTTGGGGCGGCATTCTGACTGCTGACGCACCATGAAACAGTCAACGCAATTATTCATCCTCTTAAAGGCTCCTTGTTCGTAACGATGACTTTAATGATGCATGATACACTAAACTTTCGCCGTAGTTTATCTACATCGGTTGAAATCTTTAGTGAAAAAATGGATGTATAACTCTCGCTAATTATCAAGATCTGAAAACTCGCCCCGATTCCTCATTTTAGGGGTGCCGGGACAGGAACATGTAGAAGCTCATCACAAGCTAGTTTTCCAAGAAACGCCCGAAATCATCATGCCGTGGAGGCCGATTGTTTGAGTTTTTCGTGGAAAGCGTTTTGAGCTGGCTTCCTTCGTGAGTTCTCTTCACGGTCAGATAGTGTCCGTCATGCTGCGGCTTGGTGTGCGCCGATACTCGGGACCGTGTAGCCTTGCGGAGCCGAGGCTTTCTGGGACCATATTCTATAAATTTCCACACTAAAATGCCGTTACAGCCTCAATGACGGCATTGCGATGTCGCACCTCCGAGATCGCCTTGCTCCCGGGTCCGTCGGCGATGGCTCTCGCGATTGCACCCGGCGCAGTAACAGTGGCTCGAGCCGATGCTCCAGGCCCGGCACAGGCGATCGCGACACTCTGACACGACACGCTCAATTAGGATCTCGTTGATTACCAGTCGTATGTTCACGTCCGATAGGTCATTTACGAAGTCCGGCGGACCTGCCATTGCCGTTGCACCGGGCCCGTAAGCCTTGGCACTGGCGAAACCGCCCTTCTTTTTGTCGTTTTCCTCAGAGGCACCCCAAAATTTAGACCACCACAACGGCAGCCACGACCACCACGACAGCAACGACGACAGCAACGACGACATGTCCGAATAACGAACCGAAGCGAAAGCGGACGTCGCTTATATAAGGAGCAGTTTGCAGGTGGCTTATGAATGCTCACCTTATCTGTGAGTGGGGGTCGTTTCATACAGATACGAATTGCTGAGTGAGTGGTGGTGATGGCGACTTTTCACACAGTGACTTCTGAAATACCCATCTTATCACCGTACACGATGATGAGAGATTGAAACTGAATTCATACCTGTTTCAATTAGAATGAAACTTCCCTAGCAGCGACTTCGTAATACGGGCCTATAAAAGAGCCAACGGGGCATGCTGCCAGTTCCTTCTTCATTTTTCCCGATAGCAAGTAGTGCCCGTATTTTTGACCAGCTTTCCATGGAAATATATTCTGCATACCACTTGACCTCTCTTGTTATCCTCAATTGAAACGCCAAAAGTGGCTTCATTTGGAAGATCTCATCTACAGCCACAAAAACGATCAAGTTTCGAAAGTATTTCGGCTCAAATTATGGTCAAAATTGTCCTTCAAATGCTTCCCTTTAAGAATTTTATCCAAAGAATACGAATTCAGAATGGGCGGAGACCAGTCGAAGGAGCTACCTCGAGCTGAGGTAACGTACAAAGTAGGCTCCGATGGAGTGGTCCGTCCATACGCCATCGCAATCGGTTATGGCGCCTCCGTCGAGGTGTCCGAGAAAGGAGGAAAAGCCATCGCCGGTTTTTTCGAATGGCTTTGACGGAGATAAAATATTCAGGAACTAAGGGGAAGTAGTGGACTCGGGACACAAGAATGAAGCGCTGCATTCGTCAAGATACATGCTTTATTCACAGAAACTGATGCTGCGCGGTCATGCCCCCAAATAGTGTCTTCCATAAACATCAGCAGAAATCCGAAGAAGCGATGAATAAAGGAGGTTTGATGCTTGCTCTCGAAAAACGTCAGGGATGATAAATTGTGCTCGAACTGTTAATTTTTGAAACTCGACAAGATCTACCGCGACTGTTCTTGAGAATCTGATCTTGAAGACATGCCGACGTCAGACGCTCACCCGTTCAACGACCTTTCCCAATCTCACCGCTCTTATCGCAAACCTCACGAGAAGCAGCAGCCTCTCGCGTCACTTCTTCGCACGCACAACATCGTGTTCGCCACTCTCCGGTCGATGTCTGACTACTACGAGGACGACGGCAACGACTTTTCGTCGACGACTTCAGCGGACGAGGGCATCACTTTTAACTCGTGAGGCTTTCACAAAATGTCATGCAATTTGATTGCACAGAGTCCCGGGTATCATAATCGGCGGACTCATCACCGCCTTCATTCTCGTTGCCCTGGTCGTACACTTCTGGAAGCTCTGTCGCGAATCGTGCAAACGACGCCAGGCGAGACGGCGTTGTAGTTCCACGGCGAGTTCACACTGCCACGATCACCATCAGCCGAGAGTCTACGTCATTCAAGCGCCGTGTGAGCACCATCAAGGGCAGCTGCCGAGTGACGCACCGCCGCCATACGAAGAGATATAGAGGGAGAGAGATCGTTGACGTGCTCATCATTACAAAGCAGCCGTACCGCTTCCAATCGATGCAGGGTAATGAAGCATCTCGAGCTTTTATTTCCCGTTCTCCGACGAGAACCGACTAGCGATGACTGTTCGTCGTAGAGCTTACCTTGATGACGTCAAGTGCGATGAGTCGACGACACTTATCAGTTCGCACATGACCAATCGATCTCTGCGGTCAGCAGGCGCTAGTCGTTCTTCCTCCTCCGCCAGTGCAGTCATGGATCGGTCCGTGGTTTGCACCACTGGCGCTCCCGTGTCGCGTCCCGCCCATTCACTTGACTCCTCCAATGCAATGCGATTCGCTCCGTCATTTGTTACACTCGCTACCACTCTCTCCTCTCGCCCTGACATTGTGTGGCTCCACTCGCAGCTCGGGTCGACTGCTGCTGCTGCTGCGCCTCTTGCGTCTCTGCGTCTTCCTGCTTTCTTCCTCCTCGTCTTCTTCATCACTTAACCCCGGCTGGCTGCCAGCGCCGCAGGCTTCGAGGGCGGTCGACCCCCTGGGGACGGACGTGGGAGCTTAGCATATAGGATGATGATGATGCTGGTCGTGGGAAGGAAGATGAGGGAGAGAGCGAGAGGGCGTGGGGACAGTTCTTCTTGTGTTGTTTGTGCGTGCCGCACCGCAGCAACACCGCACAGACAGAGGAGGCATTGTGTCGGGGCGCGCGCGCGCGCGAGAGGAAGAGAGCGAGCGTTTGTCTGCGCCGGCTGCCATTCTGCGCGGCGCCCATTCACTCGTCCTCCCGCCACTCGTTCGTCTTCTTATTCTCGTCCCCAGAGAACTGTTTGTCTGTTTGTTTGCCGTGGCCAGTTTTCTCCTCGCTCAGAATCTCGCAGTCCGGACATTGTTGTGCTTTCGGCGCCGCCGCCGCCGAGTGGGGACGTCATCATGCACGTTCTTGTTTGAGCTAGAACGTGCGTGCGTGCATGCGCACGCGCCGACTTGCAAACGCCACACGCGAGGCTTGTTGCCGTTCGAGCTTGTCGACTTGCAGACGCCACGAGGTTGTTCAGTTCCCAGTCATTAGGCAGGTTGTTTTGGATCTCGGCCTCGTTGAAATTGGAGCGGCCACAGCGGATTCCCCGACTATGCCGGGAGTGTTTGCCACGGATTCAATGTCACCGAACCGGACGGCCGGGCAACGAGAGCGCACATCTTCTTCTTCCTCCCCCTCCTCTCTTCCCGTGACTTTCACGAGGCCCACCGCCTCGGGGAGATGAGTTTTCGCATCGTCCTCCTCCCCCGTCGTATTTGCCCGGTCTCTGGGTGCTCTTGGGGGCATCCCCCGGGCTTTTCATCACATCCCCATCTTGTGTTTGTCTTCGTTCTCGGTGCACTCCAGCGCGTCGCCCACGCGTTCACGACGATACGCGCACACGTTACACGCGCCTTTTCCGCCATCTTGTACGAGCGAAACCGTCCCCGCCCACGGTCCCCGTGCTTTTCACGTATGCCGCGAGTTGGCATCATCATGGTGTCTCCATTTAGGGGCGGAGATTCCGTGCTGCTGCTTCTTTGTCGTCTTCACCACTCTCACTTGGGCCGTTTCGCGCTCTAATCGAGTTTGCATGCAGTTTCGATCTCGTACGCACCAAGTGGAGAATCCCCGCGTTTTACGCATAA
>JACMII010000388.1:0-20542 GCA_014805405.1 Bunonema sp. RGD898
CTTTAGTCAACGTCGGAGAGGACTGTCCGGTCTTCGACGGTCTCTTCGAGTTCTGTCAGCTCAGCAGCGGTGGATCTCTGGGTATTTCCGCGTCTCTCGTTAGCACATCATCTTGTGTTCAGCCGCCGCCGTGAAGTTGAACAAGCGCAAGGCCGACATCGCCATCAACTGGATGGGCGGTCTGCATCACGCCAAGAAGTCCGAGTCGAGCGGCTTCTGCTACGTCAACGACATCGTGCTCGCCATCCTGGAGCTGCTCAAGTATCACGCTCGCGTCCTATACGTCGACATTGATGTGCACCATGGCGACGGAGTCGAAGAAGCCTTCTACATCACCGGTTTGCACGCGTAGCACGCCGTTCACGCTGATTTGCCATCACTCGCAGATCGAGTGATGACGGTCTCGTTCCACAAGTTTGGCGACTTCTTCCCCGGCACCGGAGACGTGAAGGACGTTGGTGTCGCGAAGGGCAAGTTCTACTCGCTGAATGTTCCGCTGCGCGACGGCATCAGCGACGACAACTTCCGCAACATTTTCAAGCCGGTCCGTTTCCACTCGATCTGAATTGCGTTGATCGCTTCCTCTGTGCAGGTCATGGAAGCGGTCATGGAGCGCTATCGGCCGTCGGTTGTGGTTCTGCAGTGCGGAGCCGACTCGTTGAACGGAGACCGTCTCGGTCCCTTCAACCTGACACTGCTCGGTGCGTTTTGTCGCATTTGCGCAACGAAACCCCATTCAACAGGCCACGGCGAGTGCGTGTCGTTCTTCCGTCGCTACAACATTCCGCTGATGCTGTTGGGCGGAGGCGGATACACGCCTCGTAACGTCGCTCGCTGTTGGGCCTACGAAACGGCGTTGGCCGTGGATCGTCCGGTGGCCAACGAGATTCCGTACAACGACGTATGCAACGTGTTTTTGCGCGTATGCTATTCCGTTGCAGTACTTCGAATACTACAGCCCGACGTTCACGTTGCACATCGAGGCAGCCAGTGTGAACGATGAGAATTCGTCTGATTATCTTCGCAAAATTCAGTATGTTTTCCGCAGTTGCACCGTTCAGCTTTCTGCAGGGACACGGTACTGAGCAACCTCCAGAATATCCCATTCGCGCCAAGTGTGCAGATGCATCGTAATGACCTCTGGTCGATGATTTATTATGCAAATAAATTCAGAGACTGGTCCGGACGCTCCGTTCGGCGATGCTGCTGCGAAGGAACAGTTCGATGCGATGGAGGAGGAGAATACGGATGTTCGACCGCGTCCACGTAAGTTTCTACATGTTAGGGGGGTCGTACGTCTGAAGTGGGTTCGACTTTTGGCGATTTTCGTACTTATGAAAATATTTACTAAGTTTGAAAATCAGGAAAAGTTGAACCAACTTCAGAGCACTCGATCATGGATTCTGCCGTCGAGGACGCGGGCGAGTTGTACGATGAGGAGGAGGAAGCACATCGAGGACAGAAGCGAGTGCGCGACGTCTCGGCGGCCCACGTGGCCGAAAACAAGAAAATTCGCGTCGGTGGTGAAGACGAGAGTAAGGAAAAACAGGGAACGACTAGCAAGGTTGACCAGTTCTCAAAGTTCTTCAAATTGCATGCATGGCAGGACTCGTCGGAAGAATCGCCCATCGAGTCTTAGCGCAGCACGATGGAATGGAATTCGAAGCACGACGTTACATCTCACTACTCTCTCTTGGATCTCGTTCGCACCTCGGTGGTTGTTTCTCCACCACCACAAACACCTACCAAGATTCCTCCTCTGTTCAGCGATAATAATACCTGAAGCGAAGTCGAGAAGTGCTGACCAGAGAAGAGAGAGAAACGTAGTTAGGGGCCGACAGACAGACGGGGACGTCTCAATTCCCAAGCGCACCCGTCCGTGGGTGTGTTGTTTCACTTAGGGGAACTTGGCCGACCACTAAGCAGTCGTCTCATTATCTGCGTGCGGCGGCAGACAGACAGACATCGTGGAGTCAGGTGGCGTCACGCGGCGGACGATGAGCGTGGTTCTTCGTCCTTTGAGACACATGCGTCCGCGAGGCAGACGGGAGGAGAAGGGAAGGAAGGAAGGCCAGCTTGCTGTCTTGAGACGGAGGCGGCCGTGAGGGGGGGGGAGGGGGAGAGCGAGGAAGATCGCTGATCTTTCCCCTCGGCAAACTGACAACATCACTCGGCTGCCACCGCACTCAGTTTCATTCCTTGGGGATCTGGCCGCGCCGCGTCCCCCCTCCCATCACATCGCCCTTCTCCTTCCGTCTCTTTCCCTCACTCACTCTCGCATTCATATGTCGCCTTTTTGATTGCCATCATCATCATCGGTTGTCTGTCTCCTTCCGCCTTGCCCAGAGATTGAAGTGGAAGGATTCTGTTATGCATGTATGAACTTTCCTTCTCCCTCCGCCTCCAATTTGTCCGTCTCTCTCTCTCGTTCGCTCCTCTCTTTCCGCTCATCAACAAGTTGTGGGGCCGTTGGCTGCTGCCCTCTTATTATTGGAGGAGCCGGCGAGTGATGGAGATAGATGAGCGGCGTGCACCGCAGAAGAGCAAGTGATGTAGCACGTACAGCCGACCATGTGACTGGTTCCTTTCTTCCTTAACTCTCTTGCCTAACTAAGTGTCTGGGGTGGGGAGGGGCACTTCCGACGAGGAGCGGACCCCACATGATGAGTTTTGGTGAGGGAGACGAAGACGAGGAGACGCAGAAGACAGACAGAGGCAGGCAGACGACGAAGACGAAGCGGCCGTGTCAGCATGTGTTAGTGAAAGAGGGGCGACTCGTTGCAGTGAACAAAGCGACGAGAACTGATGACCCGGACCACGACGACGGCGACGGCAGGCGTGCACCGATCCAGTAGACAGCAGCAGCAGCAGCGGCAGCAGGGTCGGCCCGAACCGGGAGGAGCTGTCTATCAGCCAGGCATCGCTTGCTTCGTTTCCAAGGCTAATCCATGCCACATGCAAGGGACGGGACGGGAAAACAAGCCGCCACCTCTCGCTGCTTGCTGTGCATACCCCCCTTACCCCCACCCCCTTCTTCCGCCCATCTATCTCTCTTCTTTCCTCTCTGAGCCCACCTGCGTTGAACTTTTCCCCTCGCTTCTCTCCGCCGTACAATTATCATGTCTGGCGAAGGACGAACGGCGCCGCCACTCATCCGAGGAGGAGGAGGAGGGCGCGTCTTCGGTAAGAGAGGGGGGCAAAACAATTTCGACCTTACGTCCCGCTGTCGTGAAGTGTACGGGGGCAGAGTAGAGAGGCGGGGGCGGCTGTTCGCGCGCCATCTCGGCTTGTATGAATAGAGAAGAGGTAGTGTGCTCCTCCCTTGCAGCCATTCCCTTGCACGAGAAGAACGGACGACTGAGCCTCAACAATAACAACAACTCATCATCGACGCCGACGACGGCAGTGCACTACGGCTGGCCGACGCGGGACTACGACATGACAACGAAGACGGCGACTGAAACCGACGATGACGAATGCCACCAGCACGACCATCATCAGAGGGAGATGTCTCCGAACCAGAAGGAACGGGTAACGCGAGAACGAACGCTCCTCTAGGAGGCAAATGCCGTTCTAGAGACGCGAGGTCGGCAAGATCTGGGCCAAGTTTGCGGACCTCACGACGGCGCACGGCGTCAAGCAAATCGCGGTCGCAACGAGCTCGATCTGTCGCGCATTCTGGTAGTGACGTAGAGTGTGATCGGAATGCGGATATGGCAGGATCCTCTTCCTGTTCATGTTCCTGCTCATGCTCGCCTACCAGATCGTGACGCTCTCGCTCAAGTACCGCCGTCACGAGAAGATCACGAGCATCGAGCTCAAGTTCGACAAGGTCGAGTTTCCCACCATCACCTTCTGCAACCTGGTCTGTTTCTCCGGTCGTCTCGCTGAAACGTTCGCTTGCAGAACCCGTACAAGAAATCGTTGGTGCGACTGGTGCCCTCGGTTCGAGACACGGTGAGCCGGAACAAAGGAGTTGCCAATGGGAAACGGATGAGAGGACAGCTGTGTACGAGTCTGTGCGTGGGAGAGAACGGGAAAGAGCGACTAACCGATAGCCATTCCACGTGCGATTAATTGCTTCCGGGAGGACAACGGCCCACTAAGCGTAACAAACTCCACCGTCTCAACATTCGTTGCAGATTGATGTCTACGACAACGCCAAGTTCACGCAGAAAAGCACGACAGACACGGAAAAGGTGGTGGTGGCAGCGAGAACGCACAGATGAGAGAGGGAATTGCAGTCGGCGCGGGCGATCCGACTGGAGAGTGCACACGCCGCCGAGCAGGCCATTCGGGAGATGCTGGCAAAGGAAATGCAGGCCAAGCTGGACGCAATGCGGAAGCACGTCACGGAGATGCACACCAAACACCCACATAGACCAAAACGACAGGCCGACAATTCCTCCACAGATGGAGAGGGCGACGAGACGACGTTCGACGATGGAATCACGACGCCCAGCTTCGATCTGGTCGGACACACCGACATGATCGTCTTTACGGAGCGCCGATACGAAGCCATCGAGGCGCATTGTAAGTGCACGGCTCTTCATCTTTCCCCTCAAGTTCCCACCTCGAATCGACAGGTCGATGCGTGGGCAAACCGGACATGGAGTGCATTCGGTTCGAGAGCAGGCCGCCCGGTGAGTGATCCCTTCACTTTCACACTGGCGACGCATTCCTCCTCACACAGACGGATCGGCCAAGTGTGTCTGCACTTTCGACTCGCTCACCAAGACCGCCTGGCCATGCTTCAATCACACGTACGACAACAGCCGCTTGCTAGGGAGTAAGCCCCCTTCAGGGTGTGGTACGACCGGATGTGCGAGGGTTGCAACAAGGACGGACTCTGCTGGACGACGGCCGACGATCCGCGACATGCGGAGGTGCGCGGCGCACTCTCTACATACATGCATCATTCTTCAATGGCAGCAAGCCGTCGAGACGAACATGACGTGCAAGTGCCGGACCGTCGGCGCTGGAGCGTTGGAGTCGAACGCGTACTGCATCGGGACGCACGCCAAGAAGGTGGAGGAAAAAGTGGAGCTGCGGAAGCTCTGGTCGCCCGAACCTACCACCACAACAACGACTACGACCACGTAGGGAAATGAGATGGACGAAAGGCGAGATAGACAGCGTTCAGCACAACAACAACAACGACGACGACTCCGCCGCCGCCGACCGCTCGACCAAACCAAAGCGCCATCGTCTCGGCGCCGGAGACTATCCAGGCCATGGGATTCTCGGTACAAGATTTCACATCAAAATCTTGACGACGCATGCAAATCATGACCGCAGGGCATGACGGACGGAGTGGCCATGCTGACCAAGGCCAAGGAGAACCTGATGTTCACGATGTCGGCGCTCGGACAGGAGCAACGAGTGATGCTGTCGCACGCGAAGCACGAGTTCATCGAGATGTGCTCGTTCGACGGACGACAGTGCGACATCGAGAACGACTTCCGACTGCACGTCGATCCCGAGTTCGGGAACTGCTAGTACGTGTGGCGGTCTCGGTGCACGACGACGTTCGAAAACACATACACACACGTGCAGTTCGTTCAACTACGACCCGACGAACAACTACACGAGCAGTCGAGCCGGGCCGATGTACGGGATCCGAGTGCTCCTCTTCGTCAACACCTCCGACTACATGTCGACCTCGGAGAGTGCGGGCGTCCGACTCGCCATCCACACGCCGCACGAGTTTCCCTTCCCAGGTTTCTCTCCGCTCGAATGACGGTGAGCCAACGCTCGGAAAAACAGACACGTTCGGCTACTCGGCGCCGGTCGGGTTCGCCAGCTCGTTCGGCATCAAAAAGCAGGTAATAGGCGCGCGAATCGGAAAACGTGCACACACGTATGGCAGGTGATGAGACGACTGCCGGAGCCGTACGGCGACTGCATCGACTCGTTCGAGGACGTCAACAACAACTACATCTACTCGCCGTACGACTATCATCCTGAAGGGTGCGTGTGACGTTTACACAGTGGCGCATAGAGGCGTAGAGAGCGGCGTCAATGTCGTATGGCGAGTGTATTTGTGTCTAGATGCTACCGGTCCTGCCACCAGAACGGTCTGATCGCTCTGTGCGGCTGCGGCGATCCGCGATTCCCGGTCCCGCCCGGCGCCTTCCACTGTTCGGCCTTCAACGCCACTGCTCGTATGCATGATGAAGAGTTCTAGGGAGAATCGTCCACATGCAGGCGCATGTCTGCAACGGGCGACCGGCGGATCGGAGGACGGCTTCCGGCACACCTCGGACAAGGCGAAGTGCGAGTGTCGACAGCCGTGCACGAACGAGCTCTTCACGGTGACGTTCTCGACGGCGAAATGGCCGTCCGGCGCCACGGATCTCGGCGACTGCGACGGAATGACCGAGTCGGAGTGCGAGCTCTTCTACGCCACGAACGCCGCCATGGTCGAGGTGTTCTACGAGCAGCTCAACTATCAGCTCCTAGCCGAGAGCGAGGCCTACGGAGTAGGTCTAGCCGCGCGCATCTGTGGCGGGGGAGGACGCAATTCACAATCGACGACGATCATTGCAGCTCGTGAATCTGATTGCCGACTTTGGCGGCCATCTCGGTCTCTGGCTGGGATGCAGTGCCCTGACCCTTCTGGAGCTGATCACCCTCTTCGGAACACTCTTCCGCACGTGTTGCTGCCCGGCCGGGGGCAGACGTCGCCGACGGGGCAGCAGCGAACACGACGAGGCGTTGGATCGCAGCAATCATCGCGGCGCCGACTCGCCGCCTCTCATCTGAGCAACCAGAAGATAACCATACAACAGTGTGCATACGGGTACAGCATTCACTCGCCATCTCTCCATCTCTCTCAACAAGACACCATTCACTCGCATGTGCCAAGATTCTGCGCATACTACTACACACTGCATTGCAAAGTTTGTTCTTCACAGAAATGTCTATGATGTGGCACGTGCGCGTGCGTATGTGGTATGTGCTGTTGTCACTGTGGCTATTTTTCCAGTGTTCGCGTTCCGACTCGGCGCGCCGTTGCGGAAATGGTACGAGCTGGAGGGCAAACAATGAGAGCAACTACTGTGTTAATGCAGTATAGAAATCCTGCTGCAGAATGCCAACGTCGTCGGCGACATCCAGAACGCGGCGCACACAAACGGTATCGAGTAGGGTTGTACGCAAAACGAATGAATAACACGCGAATTCAACGTTCGCTTTCAAGACGCTCGCTTTTTGGGCAAGAAATGCAGCGCTACGTATTTTTAGTCGGACATCGGGCGATACTACTACGAGGTGACAGGAATCGCAACAGCTCACTATGCAAAGTTCTTTTGCATGTACTATGACACACGAAGAATCACTACGGAAATCTAATTGCGGGCGGTATGGGCAAACGGCGGATAAACTGGCGCGTACTTGTTGACAATCTGCCCGCGAGCTGTCGACAGACTGTTTAGTATCTGCCGACAGTCTGTTCAGTCGGACTGCCTCACACGAGGACTCTAAACAGTCTGTCGACAGTCTATCGCACCTGCGCTGAATCATTCCCGCATTGCTGACCACCCAGAATAGCATGCACTATCTGGTTCAGCTCCGAGAAGAAACTATACCTTACTGATCGATCGCTTTATCTTGTTCACTTCCGACTGGCATGCCTGACCACCCATTGTTCGACAGTTTTCCAACTTCTAGATGAACTCAACGATGAGGCTGGCTCTCCTGCTTGGTCTCATTGTCGGTTGTGTGAATGCCGCATGCCCGCCAGACTTTGTCGCATCGACCACGATTCCTGGCAAATGCTACTACATTACGACTACAAGAATCGATTTCTTCGAGGCGATCAACTACTGTCGAAATCTCACCTATGGCGCCGACATTCTGTCGATTGCGAACGGATTCGAGAACAGTGAGGTGGCGAGTCTAGTGCAGTCGCGGGGAATTGGCCTGTAAGGTGTAAATCATTGCATTACACAACATCATTTAGGGCATGGGCCGGAGCTGCGTTCTACGACAACAAATCGCACTGGATTGCGACTGCTGCCAGAAGTTCAAACTATTCGAATTGGGGATCAGACACCTATAATGGCACTGTTGCCTTGATTCAATCAAGTGGAGGGTGGAGCTCTGCGTACGGTGCCATTCCTCACAACACCATCTGCCAAATCTACCCTGACGATCTGACCACCTTCCCCCCATCACAAATAACTTGTCCCGATCGATGGACGCCGAGCATTTCGGTGAGAGGAAAGTGCTACCAATACGTAAGTAACATGATTCTGAGTGGATGAAAACTCCTTCAAATAGATTGGCATTCGTGACTTCTTCTCAGCTACGAGGGGGTGTCTGGCGACAAGAATAGGAGACTCGTATGCAGAACTCGTCACACTCACGTCACAGCTCGAGATGATTGAGCTGCATGCGACGCAACTCGGCGCCCCATGGGCAAGTTTGACGAGTTGGGAGGCAGACAGCAAGTGGCATTGGATCGAGACACTACATCCAACCGATTATTTCGGACCGCACGGTCGACCGTTGAATGATGACGGAACTTGTACTTATTTGAATGGTCGCAACGTACGTTCAGTATGCATTGTTGTGACTACAGGAATGTTGCAGCTCTATGGGGGATCGTGCTGGTACTCACGGGTGACTGTCTGCCAATACTTTCCGGACGAACCACCGGCACCAACTCTTCCCGGCCTGGACTGTCCGCAGGACGGCATTGCTTCGATAACAAAGCCCGGCACTTGCTACTACTTCCTGAGTCAGCAGCAGAGCTTCCAGAGCGCTCGAAGTGCTTGTCAAGCATTGAACGTTGGATTCACTCACAATGATCTCTTCGTGCCGCGTACCGTAGCCGAGTACGGAGAGTTTGAAGCGATTATGCTCAACCAGGCCTTTAATACGACTGCTTGGTTCGGACTGGCCAACTCCAATGGCAATTGGGACTGGATTTCCGATCAACCAAGCAATATCACGAACATGTGGTGCGATGGACAGCCCGATACTTCGCATAACCCGACTGATCAGTGTGGATTTGTCAACTCCTTAAATGGCGACTACGACAGCATCTGCTGGACGGCAGGAGACTGCACAGACTCATATGCAGCGATTTGTCAGAGCTCAAACACGTTTTGATCTAGGGATGTTGTGAACTCTCAGAATGCAAACAAAGAGAGATGCACCGAATGAAATGCGGATTGAAAACGTGGGAAAAATGAAACGCTTTCCACGAGAGACAAAGAGTTTTGGCGCCAGCGTCACGAAGTGAAGTCTACGTTTTACTCGTAGCTTTGCAGAACGTCAAAATCTCCAAAAACCGATCACAGATTCGTGATCAGGAGGGTCAACTACCCTTGGTTCAACGATAACATTGCCGGAATTTTCACTTCCTTCCGCTGGTGCCAAAAGTGTTTGAATCTCTCGCAAAAAGCGCTTTAAAGTTCGCAGAATGGACATC
Organism: Bunonema sp. RGD898; assembly: GCA_014805405.1. Taxonomy (NCBI): domain Eukaryota; kingdom Metazoa; phylum Nematoda; class Chromadorea; order Rhabditida; family Bunonematidae; genus Bunonema; species Bunonema sp. RGD898. Next base: position 9,440 of record JACMII010000388.1, read on the forward strand.
ATGAAACTTCTCCTTTCAGTGGTATTGTTACAAAATTCGACCACGAATTCGGACATCGAGAGAGCGAGTGCCGACGAAAGATCTCGAGAAAGGGAGCGTTTACATTCGAAGTCTGTTGCGGTGGCAGTAAATGAAGGATTACTTGGGTTGCTTTAGGAGCAAGGATTTTCAAGGACTCTCAAGGACAAGACGCCGACCTTCGTATCAGTCAAACCGATGGTTGTGGACTGCAAAATGCACGGCCTGATTTGCTCATGTCAGGGCTCGAATGGGTGTTTGTGTGCACTGTAAATGATGGCTCCCACTCGTGTGTGTTCTCTATTCGCCAGTCTGGTATACGGGGTTTGTGGGAGTTGAAGCCTGCGTTTAAGAGCCCTCGACTGGATGAAAAGGCGGAAAGAAATGAAATCTTGACACGGCAGAATGTCAACAACAAGGCCGTCCTTCAAGTGCCGCGTTCTCGTTCGTCCCCTTGCGAAGAGTACAGCTCCGGCCATGTGATCAACTATCGAGTGGTTGAGCCGCGCGATAATGTCGGTCTCGAGGAGAAAATAATAAGGTCAATGGTCTCCTCGATCAGTTGTTGGACGCTTTCATTGACTAATCCCAAGGAAGCGAGGGAGTGCATATGATCTTGTCGCTGATCGTCCTACTCAAGCGGTGATGTGTTTATATGTGTCGATTCTCAAAGGGCGGAGCCGATGGGCGTTGATACGGCTGGAACGGATGACTAGCGCTGCTTGAGCTGTTGTACAGGAATCCGATCGGGTTATTGCTGCTGCAGTGCTGACTGTCGACGTAGTTGTGATGTAACTAAGATCCGGGTGTTCCTCCTGACACGAATCCACATCGTGTACAACAACTGGTCTGCGGCGACTTCACACCAATGGCACCGTCTCGTTCGTCGAAAATGTATCCATGTTCGTTCTTGAGCCATCCGTGATACGAATGCCAATCCAGGCCAAGTGTCCATTGTGCGATCGCGCGCCACTTGGGCTTGATGCCGAGATGATAGCTACACGACGTCGAACCGCCGCCCTCTTCGCCTTTGTACGACGCCATTTCAAAATCTATGAGGAAGCAATCGTATGGGCGGCACCTGTGACGAGAGAGAAACCTGATTGAGTGTTGCTACTAGGTTCCTCCCACCATATCGGCGATATTTCTCTGCCTCGTTTATCCCGTCTATCTGGTCCGATCTTTCGTCCAATGACTGCTGCGTCGAATCGTTTCGCGGCTTCCAGTCGCAGCACTCGCTGTGGAAGTTCGTCCTTCTGCAGTCCGAGTGCCTTTTGCAGGCATTCCGGGAAGAAATTCAACGCGACATTCATCTGCAGCACGTGCTCCACCTGATACACATGACCGTTGATCCCGTTCGAACCGCCGTAAGAGGGAACCTGGATTTTGAGCAGTGCGTGCTGAGCCTCTCGTCTCAACTCGGCCACTTCGCCGACGGCAACCGATGTCACGAGAGACATGAGAATGACGACCGCGACCAACTCGAAGACCAGCACGAACACGGTCAGTGGCCATTGCTTTTCGCCTGGACGAACAATATGATAGGACGTGACGAGATCAGGAGGCTTACTCAAAAGCGCGTTCGATTCGATTTCGCCGACCGTCATTGAGAGTGTTTTCACGAAAACGAGTAGCCAGATGTGCGGCTCTTCCAAAGTGCCATTCTTTTCCTAAACCTCCGGAATTCGCACTGAGAATAGGTAAAGTCCAGCTAACCTTGTTGAGTTTTATATTCTTCCAGAACGAGTCCTCACTCTCACTCATCAACATCAGAATGGTCAAACTGAATCCCAGCAGAATGGGAATCCATACCATCAATGTCTGAGTTTGAGAGTCGTCTGTCAGATAGTCTCGGACAAGACCTTGAAGAACATCTTGCAGATGCGCCACAGCGTCTCAATCTCAAGTCCAAAACAGGTCTCCCGTAGTTCGCAGAGAAGATTTACGTGAGCGATCGAGACGGCTAACAAACTGCTGTATTTCAAGACTGCCTCCTGCAATTGTTAATCTCTCGATTGACACCACCTTCACATAATGTACATGAAGGATGAGGTCGGGGAGCGAAACTCTGGCGCACAAATATACTATGTCGTCCACCATGATTAGCACGTAAACAATGTAAGGCAGAGCTCGAAGTGTTGACTTTAGGAGGAAGAAAATCCGCGACGGCAGCTTCCAGTTGACGGAAAAGTACTTGCACCGAACCTTGTAGCTGGCGTACGACATGCAGATCTGTGGAGTGATCGATTCGTAATTCCAACGCTCTAGTACTTGATCCCAAAGGCAGAGTCCGCCGAAGAAGGAGGTAGTTAGTTGACGCCACATGATTCTCGGCTCTAGAAGACGTAGCGAAAGGAATGTCACGAACAGTGCTAAACGATAGTGTTCGGGAAACGAACGATTCGCCCGGACCGTAGACCACGTCGAAGAAGAGATAGTAGACGGCGTACTGGAGCAGCTTCTCGTTGACGTAGTGCATCACGATCGGCTGCATCAGAATGCGCCACTGTCGCTTTCGCACCTAGGCACTCGACTTTCGCAATATGCCCGCCACAAGGAGCTAGCCAGTTTCGCGATGTTATCCTCGTTCAGTTGACCTTTGCGTTTCCTGCCAAGTCCGATGGCTTTCTCGTAATCGAAGCGAAACTCGAGCCGGCAGGATTCGACGTTGTACGAGTAGCGCGAGTGTCGAGTGCAGTAACCGATATCGATCTGCTGTTCGTTCCTCCTGGCCGCATCGGGTCCGTAGTCTCTTCAAATGGACTGCAATCATGGGCATTTGTAGGGCGAGGTTCAACTGCTCATCGACGTCAACGATCATGATGCCTAAGGTCTACGAACGAATTGTCGGCCGAATGGTAACAGCAATAGCAGTAGCAGCAGCAACAGCGGCAGCAGTAGTCAGCCGGGCTAGGGTGGGACTGCGGTCCTGCTGGGTGCCCTCTCTGTGCGTGTGCAGGCCGAGACACCACACTGCCGCGGGCCCTTCCTTCGCCATGCAGTCCTCTCCCCGCCCCGCCGTCCCCAAGGCACGGTGCGGAAAAACATGTGTTCCTGTTTCATTTGGTGAAACCGGCGAGAAAGCACTTCACACTTGACCACGGTTTGTGACCCAACGAACAGTCGAAGTTTGATGCATTTTTGCATGAATTTCGGCAATATTCTTATGCTCTCTTGATGATTACTGGCGAAACTTTCTGCACAACACTCCACCAATCAAAATAGGAGCGTCAATCTAGGAACGTAGATGCGTTGCGTTTAGCGAGCAAGCCTGTAACGACAAATGCTGTCCTCTTCGATTTAGCTGTATCATTTGAAGCAGGCGATGGTGGGAGTGCATGTGGTGATACCAGCACCGTGTTGAATAATTGTCAGCTAGACGCTGAGGTGGGCAGCGAAGACTTGATTCAGCTGGAAACTTATGACGCCGATGAAGAATTGACTAAAGTGGATTGGGAAGCGTGGAAACGGCTGCGTATTTGACCCAATGGTCCTAATTAGGACCGCCAATAGTAATGCACGTCTCAAGTCAAGTGGATGAAGTCAGTTTTCGTGCTCTCTGGCCTCGACACGTCACTGAAACAGCGAACTTCTAGGTGGTGGTTCTCCGCCCCTAAGCCAAATTGTGCAAATCTCCGGCGCAACTTTGTGGATCCCATCGTTAGCTATCATTTTTCACCAAGAACGTCAAATTTGGTTGCTATATAAGAGAGTTGGTATTGGGTTATTGGGAAGCAGAAAATGGACACCCATTTACATGTACCCTTGTGGTCAATGCGATTCGTCCAAATTCCCGGCGTAACTTTGTGAGCACCGTCGAAAGCTACCATTTGACACCAAAATCAAGATCCCGAAGAGTTGATGCATTTTTAGTGAAAAAACGTCGTGTGACGATCAATCCATATGAGTTTTCCCTGTGAACACAACAATTACGCCAGGTGTGTTCGGTATCATTTGATAGAGCACACTTTTCTGCATCGACTCTGAAAGTTTGAGCACAATCGCACTTCTAGGCGAAGAACACTATTCAGTCTACTGTGGTTGGCCGCGAACCGCTTGAGCGCAACCCGAGGTGTGAAGCGCCTTCGCAGCGGCTCCACCAAAATGAAACACTTTCCGCACCATGATGGGTTAGTGTGTTTTCTACTCTGACGCACGTATCCTCGTGAGTTAGTGGGAAGAGTGATTCTCGGCCTCAGAACTGGAAGCAGACGTGACTTCCACGAGGGCGGAGTGTAAAAAACGACAGCTGTTGCAAATAGGGTGCACGCGCACTCCGTGACTTGTCGAGGCCCATTATTCTCTGTCAGATGGGCAGTTGGCTGTGTTGTGGAAACAGGCGCCAGGAAGGGAGGCGGATGAGAGTGAAAGACGGGCGAATGAAGGAGAAGATAGCCGAAGGGCACGATGCCAATGCGTTGACTCATTCAGGGAAGCAGGCTAACATTCGCTTTTCTCTCACGCCATCAACACTGTCATGTCTACTATTGAGAGCCTTGAGATGACATCGATGTGCGTATGGCCGCGTCGAGTCAGTAGCCTAATCGATAGAATGGACGCACACGCTCCACTCGGGTGGTCTTCTCGTAGTGATAGCACTGCAGTACCCGAGGACTTCGTAATTCCTAGGAGATTGTCGTCTAGTTGCGCCTTCGTCCGCCTGCACTACTGATTGTGCACAGTGACCTCGTCGTCAACACTCTTGTCCCTGATGTTGTTGTGCAGTAATGGTGCTACTGGCTCCCTTCAATCACCTCGTTGTTGAACAACTATCGAGTGTGGTGTGATTTGTGCACGCATCTTGCAACGCGTCAGTGTCCGACTACGCGATCAGATAATCCTATCGATTATTGGAGCGGGGCCTTTCAAAGGCGTTCAAGACTCTGGCTGAGCGTGCCATGCAGTTGACCCAAGACGACGGCGAGACGATCAGAGAAAGAGCCGCCACTTACTCACCCCTTTCTCGTATTTGCCAACCAGCAGAACGTTCGTGCCTAAGACACGGCCGCGTTGTCGTGACCTTCTCGTCTTACTAGGCGTCGCTTAAAACGCTTTCCGCGAGAGATTCAAAGAGCTTTGGCACTAGAGGACAAAAGTCTGAGCCGGAAGTTGAAAGTCAGACGGAAGGTGTAATCGGACACGCTGATTCCGAATGTTTGAATCGTGTTTTGCAAAAATCTGTAGATTACACTATTTTCACCAAAGTCAACCTGATATTTTGAATCAACCTGTCTAACTACCCCCTACTGTGCGATTTTCAGCTCCTGATCCGGACTTCTGTCTGCTAGTGCCGCCATGGTGGCCTATTGTTTGAGTCTCTCGCGGAAAGCGTTTTAAGCGACGCCAGTATTCTGAGCATCTCTCTCGCGACTAACTGACGTGTATTTCTTCCTTTCTGGATGGTTATTCCAATTCAGATGTTGCGAGAAGTCGATGGACTGGCGCAGAGTTTTGACGACCTGCCGAAAGATGACGCGCCCCCGGACGTCACTTTGGTTGTCGGAGACTATCGAATGCCTGCTCATCGAAAAGTGCTGACAGCACGGAGCGACTATTTCAAGTTTGACAGCTTTCTTTGTGTTAACATAGACATTTAATTCTCGTGCTCAATCATCAGTCTTTTATCAAAATAGTTCACCTAAAACTTACAAAATTCAACTGAATCAGAAATGAAACATGCATTTCCAGGACAATGTTTACCGTCGACTTGGCCGAGAAGAAGAGCGAGGAGGTCATCTTAAACGACACATCCCCCGCCGCGTTTCAGCCGATTTTAAACTACGCTTACACGGGAACGCTGGACATTGAAGCAATAGATGAGCAAACGCTACTCGAAGTGCTGGAACTCAGTCATCGCTACCAGTTTCCATCGGTTCAAAAAATAGTGGCAACTCACTTGGCGGCAAGTTGTGTGACTTATTGACACATTTCACTTTCTGCAGGGGACGGTCACTATCAACACCGTCTGCGAACGTCTCAACATCGCAGAGCTGTTGAAAGTGGAGAACTTGAAGAAGGCATGTCTGGTACCGACAGTCGCCATAAAGCTGTTACTGATCCAGGAGGTAGGCAATGTTCTGTGCAAACTTCATAAGTAAAGACCACTTAGCTTGCCAGCAATCTTTCGTACTCGGCACTTGAGAGTGTCCTTGCATTAAATGGTCTGGAAGTTCCTGAAATCGATCGCTTCCGGGCGGTGTGTGGTTGGGTCGAAAAGCATAAGAATGACGACGCGAAGCCATTGCTCTCGAACATTCGACTTTCACTGCTCACTATGGACGAACTCTACAATGTCGTCTGTCCAACCAATCACTACTCGGAGCGTGACATCATCGAAGCCATGTACAAACGAGGCTCAACTCCCTATCTCCAACTTTCACATCGTCTTCCAGTCCAGACGATTGAACCAAAGCGGCAAACTTTCGATTCATCTGCTAAGCGTCTGATGCGAATCACCACCCAAAGCAGAAGTAATTGCATTCAGAATTCACTATGGCGACGAGATGTGGATGCGGTGGTTTGATGATCATCAACACTATTCAGCTGACATTACCGTCGTGAGTTTCAACTGTTTCGATTCTGCTCAAATACGCAGACATCTCAATCACTATTCGTACGAAGTGGACGTATCGTCAGACTACTGTCGTTCCTGGTCAACCATCTGTGGTCAGGATCATTGCGAGGGGAAACAGACACTCTACATCGAGCCACAGCGTGTCAGTGACTTGCGTATTCGATTCTCGACCGGGACAATTCAACAATGCACTCCATTGACGGTGGTCGCATCCTATTCCGATGGTGTCGTTGCTGACTTCAACACAGATCAACGCTGCAGAGGTGAACCCTGTGATTTGTTCAATAAAAAGTCACAGTTCCCAAACACAACGTGGCGATTGCCTCAGCGGCCAGACTTCTGCCGACTTCAAACAACGACAAGCCAGACGTGCTGTTCAATGAAAATCGGAATGATTCTGCGGCGTTTTCGCTCAACGACCCAGCCGACAGTCTGGTTGTCCGATTCGCGCAGCCCTACTACGTTTCATCACTCGCCTTTCGACTCTACAAGTTTGAGTTTAAATAGCAGGTGTTCTAAAATAACTGAACCAGTGCAACTGGTTGGTGGTATTCGTACTACGTTGAGGTGTCGGACAACAATAGAACCTGGACTCGAGTATGTGACAAGTCGACAGAAGAGTGCAGGTAGTGCCTATTTGGAGATAATTCAGTCCATTTTCAGTGGTTGGCAAGCGGTTCGCTTCGCAGCACAGCGCGTAGTCTACGTGCGCATCGTCGGCACACGTGCTAAAACCGGCTGTTTCCGTGCCATTTATTTCGAGTGCCCCATCGACGAGGTGCGATTGCCTCAGCTACTCGAATTGTAGATCGTCTACACAACTTTATCTCACTCAAGCACGCACTCAGCATAAACTCATGAATATGAAATCACTAAATTATTCAATGGATCCTAGCGACAGCCGCTTTCGTTTCGAACATCCCTTTTCGTGCGAAATCTACCCAAGTTCAGCGCTTCAAGGATTTGGAAGTCTGCGATGTCGAGGCAACTTCGGCGTCGTCCGACAGACGATCCCCCATTGGAGTGAGCTCGAGAAAGACAGCAACACTCGAACAGTCAGGACCACGACCGTGCACGTCGTCGCAGGAACAGCAGAGTCGAGCAGACCAGAACATCGGCTACCTCTGCGGCAGGCAAGGAGCCCGAGCTGGGAATCATACGGAAGTGATTGTTGGGTCCGCTTATTCTAAATAATATCGAGTTGGTTCTTGGCAAAAACCGTGCAACCGGCAGATTTGTGCAAAACGCGGTTCAAAGTCAAATAGCCCATAATTTCGAGAAATTGGATTCGAATAAAAACTTGAGTTATAGATTCTACTGGTGAAAACTTCAAGATGGGAAATCTCAAGTCTGGAAGTGGGATTTAAGGCTGACGACACCCTTCGTCATTCCCGCATTGTTGACCATCCAGAGCAGCATGCATTATCTAGCTCAGCTCTGAGAAGAGATTATGCCTTACCGATCGATCGTCTTATCTTGCTCACTTCCAACTTGAACGTTCTACCATCGATTGTTCGACAGCTTCCCAACTTCTAGATGAATGCAATGATGAGACTAGCTCTTCTAGTTGCTATTTTCATCGGTAGTGTGAATGCCGCGTGCCCACCGGACTTTGTCGCATCGATCACGATTTCTGGCAAATGCTACTACCTTACAACCACAGAAAGTGATTTCTTCTCGGCGATCAACTACTGCCGAAATAATCTCACTTATGGCGCCGACATTCTGTCGATTGCGAACGGATTCGAGAACAGTGAGGTGGCGAGTCTACTGCAATCGCAGGGAATTGACAAGTAAGGTATAAATAATTGTATTGCACAACACTATTTAGCGCATGGGTTGGGAATGCGTTCTACGACAACAAGTCACACTGGATTGCGACCGCTGCCGGCAGTTCAAACTATTCGAATTGGCCATCGAACACCCCTAATGGTTATGCTGCCTTGATTACCCCAAGTGGAGGTTGGAACTACACGCACGGTTACAATGCCTATCCCGTCATCTGCCAAATCTTCCCCAACGATCCGACCACCTTTCCCCCACCACCCATCACTTGTCCCGATGGATGGACGCCGAGCATTTCGGTGAGGGGAAAGTGCTATCGAGAGGTAAGCAGCATGATTCTGGACAAAGGGAACTTCTTCAAATAGATTGACACTGGCATAACTGACTTCTTCTCAGCCACGAGGGAGTGTTTGACGACAAGAATAGGAGACTCGCGCGCGGAACTCGTCACACTCACGTCACAGCTCGAGATGATGGAGCTGGGCGCGACGCGACCCGGCACTTTGTGGGCAAGTTTGACGAGTTGGGAGGCGGACGGCAAGTGGCATTGGGTCGAGACACTACATCCAACCGACTATTTCGGACCGCACGGCCAGCCGACGATTTTACCGACTTTAGGAGGAACTTGTGCACAACTAAATAGTAACGACGTATGTGCAGTATGCATTGTTATGACTACAAGAATGTTACAGATCTATGGGGCACCGTGCTGGTACTTACGATGGGTGACTTGCCAGTACTTTCCGGACGAACCACCAGCGCCACCCTTGCCCGGCCTGATCTGCCCGCAGAACGGCATTGCTTCGATAACAAGGCCCGGCACTTGTTACTATGTTCTGAGCCAGCAGCAGAGCTTCCAGAGCGCTCGAAGCGCTTGTCAAGCATTGAACACTGGATTCAATCACAGTGATCTCTTCGTACCGCGCACCGTACTTGAGTACGAGGAGTTTGAAGGGATTATGGTCAGCCAGACCGCTCCAAATTGGCCGCCCACTCTGTCCGTTTGGCTCGGACTGACCAGCTCTAATGGCAACTGGGGCTGGATTTCCGGTCGATCGAGCAACATCACAAACATTTGGTGCGACGGACAACCCGACACTTCGCAGAACCCAAATGATCAGTGTGCATTCGTCGACTCCACAAGTCCCCCCTCAGGTCCCAACAGTCAGTTCTGCTGGACGGCAGTGGACTGCACAGATTCATACGCGGCAATTTGTCAGAGTACAAACACGTTTTAGCAATGCTCGCTGTGCGAGAAGTACCTGAATAGATGTAAAGTGGTGGGCATTGAACGCGCAAAGGCTGGCAAAGTTAGAACCCAATTCATTGTAACTGATATTGGTTTACGTTCAGTTCGCTCATTTTTCCAAGTTCTTTCGTCATCCTCACAATGATACTCCACAGTAGGTTAGTGCTACGAGTGTGAAAAGCGGTCGATGGTGTTTACAGTCAACTGAATTCCATGTGCCACGAACGCATCAGTTTCCCTTTCTATGTGCGTCATCTGCACTGAGAATGACGTTGGTCCAGAGCAGCATGCATTATCCGGCTCAGCACCGAGAAGAGATTATGCCTCACCGATCGTCTTATCTTGTTCACTTATAACTGGCACCCCTAACCGCCCATTGTTCGACAGTTTCCCCAGCTTCGAGATGAACTCAGCGATGAGACTAGTTCTCCTGCTTGGTCTCGCTGTCGGTTGTGTGAATGCCGCGTGTCCGTCCAACTTTGTCGCGTCGATCACGATTCCTGGCAAATGCTACTACCTTGTGGATACAAGCACCGATTTCTTCTCGGCAGTCAACTACTGCCGGAATCTCACCTATGGCGCCGATATTCTGGCGATTGCGAATGGATTCGAGAACAGTGAGGTGGCGAGTCTAGTGCAGTCGCGGGGAATTTGCGAGTAAGATGTAAATTATTGCATTGTACAACACCATTTAGCGGCGCATGGGCCGGGGCTGCGTTCTACGACAATAAGTCACACTGGATTGCGACCGCTGCCAGAAGCTCAAACTATTCGAATTGGGGACCTGGCGACAATAATGGCAATGTTGCCTTTATTACCCCAAGTGGAGGTTGGGGCTACATAGACGGTGGCAGCCTTTACTACCCCATCTGCCAAATCTATCCCGGCGATCCGACCACCTTTCCCCCGCCACAAACCACTTGTCCCGATGGATGGACTCAGAGTGTTTCGGTGAGAGGAAAGTGCTATCTATACGTAAGTAACATAATTCTGGGCAAAGGAAAACTTCTTCAAATAGATTGACACGATTGACTTCTTCTCAGCTACGAGGGCGTGTCTAACGACAAGAATAGGAGACTCGCATGCGGAACTCGCCACACTCACGTCACAGTTCGAGATGATGGAGCTGGATGCGGTTGAATATAATCCATGGGTAAGTTTGACGAGTTGGGAGGAGGACGGCAAGTGGCATTGGGTCGAGACACTACATCCAACCGATTATTTCGGACCATACGGTCAGCCGTCGAATTTATCGGACCCATCGAATTCATCGGATTTATCGACTTCAGGAGGAACTTGTGCTTCTCTAGATACTTTCAACGTACGTTCAGTGTGCATTGTCATGACTACAGGAATGTTGCAGCTCTATGAAACACCGTGCGAGGAGTCAATGCTGACGTTCTGCCAGTACTTTCCGGACGAACCGCCGGCGCCAACCTTGCCCGGTCTGTTCTGTCCGCAGGATGGCATTGCTTCG
>JACMII010000389.1:6181-20448 GCA_014805405.1 Bunonema sp. RGD898
CGAGGCCGAGTGTGCGATTTGCCTCGGACTGATGAACAAGGAGTTCCTGAGACGAAGTGAGAGCGTCTGTTGCATTTTGAATAGAACATTATCGGTTAGTTTGCGACGAAACGACCAGTCAGATCGACGCGTCCTCCTACGACTGCCGCACGTTTCGAGTGGCGGTTTCGATGCCGACGTCGGTACAGGTATTTTTGTCATTGTTCTATTAGGATTTATCATTACTAGCCGAGGGACTGAGTCCGGAAAGCAACTTCAGATAGTGCGTATTGTAATTGCAGCTCCGAGAATACCTTCTCGACGCGATGCAACCGAAACCGAACGGAATACTGGCTCAGACGCCGATGAAACTGCGCGCTCTGAACGCGCTGTTGGATGTTTTCCGCCAGGCATCGTCGTATTCGAATTTGTAATGCAACACACACACGTTTAAGCACTGCGACCGTCGCCCGATTCTGAAGTCCCCGCTTCAGGTTACGGTCTACGTGGAACAGACGCAGTTCGACGCCGACGATGCGGAGTTTGTTCGGTTTGAAGAAATCTTGACCGACTACAATACAAGATGAGATGATTTTGGGCAACAACCCGGATGCCAAGAAGGAGGCGGCGGAAATTCGAGTCGAAAACGGAAAGCCGACGAAGGGGATCAGTCGAATGGAGGCGCAACTAGCTGGGGACGAGCGAAACTGGCGACGTTCGGATCGAGACTTTCGAAGCTTCCGACGGCTGCGAGGTTGTGTCTATTTTGAATGATGATAATTCCGCAAGTACAATGGATTCTCTAGCACCTACGCCTGGAAGGCGCCGAACGTGGAGGGCTTTCCGCTCACCTTTCGACTGGAACTTTGTCACGACACGATTTGCATTGCCGGACGATATTTGAAGGTGCTTGTTTTCGTTTTGTAAAGAGCGATAAGTCGAAATGTCAGTTTTCCCGCTCGACACCGCAAAGCAGATGGACCGATCGAGAGGATGACGACTTTGCGCAAAAGGCCGTGGGAACGTCGGTCTCCGAAAGGATCTGCGGTCCTCTGAAACAATGGTTCTCGGCCGCCGAGACGAGATTCGTCGCATCTGGCCGAGAGGACGTGGACGTGCGAATGCTCGGAACCGGACGACCGTTCGTCGTCTTCGTCGACGATCCGCACACGGCCGCGCAACTCAGGGGAGGAGCAGGCAGGACGACGGCACTGTAATCCATCCGCGAAGGCGATTCATTGCAGAAAACGCGAAGAGCTGGCTCGCGGAGAAGGAGCGCGAACTGAACGTCGCGACGGCGCCCGACGTCCGTGTCAGGGATCTGACTCGAGTGTCGAGAGAGGTGGCCGACACGCTCGGAGCGCAGGATACGGGTATTATTATCGATGATTGGACTGACTGATTCGATGAGGATAAAACGACTAGATAAGCGAAAAACCTACACGGCGCTGTGCGTCGCGCGCACACCAATCCCGAAGGAGAAATGGGACGCACTGACGGGTGAGTTTTCGAAAACTTGAATCAGCTAACCGGCTGCCGCGTAGGAATAGCACGGCACGATGGGGTTTTATGTGCATGAGCTCTTCAAACATCTCGTACGTGGGAAGAGGGGGGGGGAGATTCACGCAGATCCGGAAGTGTTTTGAAGAGGGAATACCGCACACATGCTGCAGGTCCGGTCGAAGTGGTGCAGCGAACGCCCGTTCGAGTGCTTCGTCGACGCGCACTTTTGGATCGTCCGCGAACGGTTCACTCGCTTCGCGCCGTGCCGATCGACGAACGCCGAGCCCTGGTCCGAATGGTCACCCAAGCGGGGACGTACGTCAAGGAGTTTGTCAGCGGCGATTTTGGCCGAACGCGACCGTCCCTCGCCGAGCTGCTCGACATGCCCCCCGGGCATACGGACCTCATCGAGCTGGACGTGCAGCACGTCGACGTGGACTGGCCCCCGACGGCGGACGTCGTCAAGGATCTCTAGTGATCTTCTCGAAAAGAAGACTAGCGGCACGATGAAGAGCTGTTGTTGTTGTTGTTGTTATCGTTGGCACGAGAGGTTGTTTTCGAGCGTCTGTCGACGACGCCGTCGCCCTGCGGCAACAGACGAGCTTTCTGTGCTTTGGTCTCCCGTCCGTCACGTCATTTCCCGAAGACTGCGATCGCCCGATTGGCGTGCGTGTTGGTCATCTCGCCGCCTCACAGACAGTCGAGCAGCATAAATTAGACGCTTACCAATTTCACGCAAATCGACATCGCAATCGGTCAAGCGCGATCGACGCTTCGCCGTCCCTGTGCGCATACGTCACTCGAATTCGCATCCTTAAATGGCGGGAATGAGTTCAGCCGAAGGGGAACGTCCTTGGGCTACTGCTGTGTTCGCTTGCATTCCAATGCAGATTGCGCGGGCGCGTTCGCTCGCCGATCTTGTGTTCGTTTCGTGCACACGCGCGCTCTCGCTCTCTCTCTCTCTCATCCGCATGTGCAGTTGCTAGGCGCTCGCTAGTGAGTGGTTGGTTGGTTGGTGGTTGTGCGTATGCGTGCGTGCGCGCGTGCACACGCCGTCCATCGCACCGTCGTCGTCGTGTGACCCAGTTGCGCGCGAGGGGGAATGCGGGCGGCGGCGACGGCGACGCGCGCACGAAAGAAGGGAGATGGCCGACGGCGGCGACGACGACGACGGCCGAATTCTCCCTTCCTCCGTCCGTCTCTCGTTCGTCGTCGCCGTTGTCGTCGTCGTCGTCGTCGTCAGAGACACGACAGACGAGGCGGGGGAGGGGGGAGACGAACGGCGCCACTGCCGCCACCGCCGTCTACGTGTGGGACGGGAGGCGGAAGAAGACGCGAATCTGATGGGATTCTGGGGAGAGGAAACCGGACTACCATCGAGCCGAGTAGTTTATTCCCGATGCTCCCTGCCGCCGCTGCTGCTGCTGTTTGCAGACGAGAGCGCGCTTCCCCCTACCCCACCCTCCGTGGCTGTTTATTCCCCCCACCCGAGCAGCCCTCGCCTCGTGGCATCTCTCGCTCTCTCGTGCGTGCGCACAAATGGCGGCGGCGACGAGTCAGTGTTTGGTCGAGTCGTGGTGCATTTCGCAGACCGAACAGTGGCTGTTCAGTTTTCGCCCCCTCTCTCTCTCACACTCTCTCACTTTCCGCGATCGTTCCGCAGAGAGTGCTCCGCGAATCGAGGGCGACCCATCGACGATGTGCGTCATCTCGCATTGTGCGCTCTAGCCGGTGTGCGACATTCGACGTCAGCAATGCGCCATAACAGCTTGAGGGATGGGGCATTCGTTCGGCTTTCTCCGCCTGCGCCTGTCGCATTTCCGCGTCTTACGGCACTACAGTGCGCGTCTTCGTCTCGCCTCAGGGCATCCGTCTTTGTTCTGTGCGCACCCGGAAGTCTCTGCACTTCTCGTCCCTCTGGTCAGTCCTCGTCCGCTTGTGGGGGCGAGGGCGGCGGCGGCGGTGTGGTGGTGAGTGATAGGTGTGTGCTGCTGCGATGTGGATGGTGGTTGGCTGTCTCTCGCCCCCCGCGCTCTCTCTCTCTCTCTCGTCTGCACACAGCCCCTTCTCGTGGTGGTGGCGGCGGTGGCGGTGGCGGTCGTCGTGCCTGTTTGCGCACCGGCGCACAGCAGGGGGAGAGAGCGCGCGCGCACTGTGTGCGTGGTGCCGGCTGGCGGCGGTCACGCCGTCTTCTTCTTCTCCTTCTCCTTCTTCTCCTCCTCCCTTCTCCGCGCGCGAGAGAGAGAGAGTCGCGCGACCCGTCTCGCGCGAGGAAGCGGGAGAGATTGCGCACGATTGCCTAGCTTCTTGCTCCCCTCCTCCTCCTCCTCCTCCCTGTCGTTGTTGTTGTTGTTGTTGTTGTCGTCATCGTCGCCGAGAGCGAGAATGCCAGAGACGACGACGACGACGACGCCGACGACAACGACGACGGCGCCGACGACCACGCCGGCGACGGTCATCGATCCGGGCGCGGGCGCAGCGGCGGCCCGCTGCTACCACACTCTCCGTCTCCCTCGCTCTCCCCCACCCTCCCTTTCCCGCCCTCGTCTGGCGCTGCTGCTCTCCCCTTTCAGCCAGGCCAGAGGGGAGGGGGACCTGTTTTGGTAGCTAGCGCCAGCTAAGCAGCTGCGTGCTCTCGTAAAAAGTCCGAGACACCAAATCGGCTTTGGAGGAAGAGGGGAGGAGGAGGAGCAGAGAGACTCCTTTCTCTCTCTCTCCCTCTCGCGCGTGTGCTCTGTGGGAATGCTGCCTGCTCCGTCAGCTGTTCCCCCCTTTGCCGGCTTGTTGTGTCTCCGTCTCCTCACCTCGTCCGAAGAGCAAGAAGGAAGGCGCAGCGAGGTGGAGGAGGAGGAGAAGCACCGACGAGGGAGGAGGGGGAGAACCGGTTGCTTGTCGCGCGGCGCCATCTTCTCCGCGTAGCACCAGCTTCTTCCCTCCCCCCTTCCCTCCCTCTCCTCCTCCTCCTCCTCCTCGTCTTGTCGTCGTCATTCTGCGCTCCCCTCCAGTGTGTGTGTGTGTGCGTGCGTGTGTGTGTAGACACGCCTCCGCGCGCGCTCGCCCGCTCGCTCGCTCGCGTGGAATATCGATCGAGTGCAGAGCGAGCAAGCGAGCGAGCGAGCGAGCGCGCGCCTGCTCTCTCTCTCTCTTTCCCTGGGCGGGTCGCTCCTGGCCGGGCGGGACCGGTCAGCCGCCCTCTTTCCCTCGTCGCCCGTCTCTCCCTCGGGCGCCCAGAAGCGCGCTGCTGCAGCCGATCCATTGCAGCAGCAGCCGCGCCGCTGCACCGCTGCACCGTTCGTTCGCGCTATATTGCAGAGCCGCAGTGTTATTTGTCGAGCCAGCAGCCGCACAGCCAGCGAGACGGCGGCGGCGTGACGTGGCGCGCTCGCGCGCAGACGCGCTCAGGCGGACAGCGCAGCGAGGAGGAGAGAACGGGCGGGCGCACGCCCCCTCTCTCTCTCTTCGCTCCCCTCCCTTCGCTGCGTCCCCTCTTTCGCCGCAGGTGTTCGTTCGTCTCGCTCGTTCGCTCGTTCGCTCCCTCTCTCTCTTCGTTCGTCGTCGTTGTCGTCATGTCGTCTCTGTTGTTGCATACAGCTCGCAAGAGGATTGATTGCGAGCCTCCTCCCTCTTCTTGGTTTTGCCCGAGTGACAGACAGTCGGAGAAAGGGACCGACCGTCCGTCTCTGCCATCCTCTCAGATCGCTCATGTTGTTGACTTCTACCAAACTAAATAGATGCCCGACCGTCTCTTGTCTGATCGAATGCCCTGCCCGTTTCTCTACGGGTTTGAAAAACGACGGAAGAGATATAGTTTTTATTCCCTCCCCTCCAGTGTTCCTGAATCGGAATTCGTCGTTCGCAGCTGCAGCTGCTGCCCTTCCTCGGCATGTTGTTGTTATTGTTGTTGTCGTCGTATGTGCGTGTGTGTGTGTGTGTGCAAGTTGTTCCGGGAAGAGGCTGCAGCAGGGCGGGATGGCCAGCTGTGCTGCCGTCTCGTCGCTGCCCACCCGGTCGTCTTCGCTCGTCCTTATCAATGCGAGAGGAGGGGGAGGGGAGAAGAAGAGAGGGAGACGACCTCGATCTGCTTGTGAGTGCGCGATCGCATCTCTTCCTCCTCCCTCTGTCGTCCTTCCTTGCAAGGAGGAACGGAGACAGTATTGATCTCTCGGCGGTGCCGCCCGTCCGTCGTCCGGTGTGACGTGGACTCGAGAAGACGAGCTTGTTTTGCAGGCAGGCGGCCCGCGCCCTCTCTCGGAAAGGAGACGAGAAGAGGAATACGAGTGAGCTCGCGCGCGGGCAACAAGATGACGAGTCTGGCGGCGCAGCAGCCGCAGCCGTCTTCCGCTGGCATGCAGGAAGCGGAGGAGGACGACGACAATCTGCTGCATGACGAAGAGGAGGAGGACGACGAGGAGATGGACGACGAGGAGATGGACGAGGAGGGGCCGAAGCAGAAACAGTTGAGGAAGGAGGGGGCGCGGCAGAAAGACGTGACCGCTCACCAGCAACAGACTCAGCAGAACGACTCGGACTGCGGCTCCAGGCAAGTGCATCTCAATTGACTTGTGCGAAGAGGCGACTGAGCGGACGAGCGACGGCGGCCAGGCTATGTGTCTGTGCCGTGTTGCGCCAGATGTGAGCAGCAGACGATGGCTCTGAGGAAAGCCAGACGAAAAGAATGTGATGGAGACCGAACAAGTGACAGAGTAGCTGTGGATTGCGAATCGGAAATGGACGTGAGAAGCGCGGCGAGAGACAGATTGGGGAGATTTCAGTTCGAAAGCAGTGTCTGTGCAGAGATACATCTTCATTTGTCGATATTCGGTCGGTTGCTTTCGCTCCCTCGAAGAATGTCAACGACCATGGCACCTTTTGGGCGTAGTCTCCGGTCTGTAACGCGTTCCCTCCTCTGCAGCGTATCTGTGACGAGCTTTCGTTCGCTGCGATGGACATTGCTACAGGACGTGGGAGGGAGGAGTAGAGAGAAGGAGATAAGACGACGTGGCGCTTCTCTTCTCCCCTCTTTCTTCCTCACATGGTTAGAGCGAGGGCGAGGCACATGGCATGCATTCCGAAGAGGAGAGAGGCGTCTCTGTCACGCAAGCTGGAAACAGAAGAAGGTGACTAGCCCTCCCTCTTATTCTAGTTCGTGTCTGAGTCGGTGAGAAACGAGAGAAAACAAGCAAGCAAGCAGGACAGCAAAGAGGAAGGAACGCTTTAGCTCGGGCGTGGGCGGCATGAAGACGGGCGGCTGTTGCGGCGGTCACGGAAATGCCGACAACACGAGTTACTCGGCGGACGAACTCGGCGGATGCTCGCCTTCGTCGTCTCCGTCCGTCGGCTTGCCGCACACTCCCGCGCAAGCGGCACCGGCGCAACAAGCTGTACAGCCTGTCCCACAAGTTGCGCAGAGTCCGATGCAACAGCAACAGCATCACCATCATTCGTTGCTGAACAATCACCACCAACATTTGGCGCCGACCTACTACGGTAAGAATCCTGCCCTTAATAGTGATGGTGGCGGTGGCGACGACGACAGCTTAACATGGCGGTGAGCATAAACGTGATTTCCAGCCGGAACGTCCACGTCCACGTCGTCTCAACAGCAGCAACCGCAGCAGCAGCAGCAGCAGACGCCCACGCAACCGACGTCGTTGCTCGGACAACCGCCAAGCCAACAGCAACATCTGCACCATTCGCAACAGCAGCAACCCTATTACTACGGAGGGACAGACGGAACGGCAGCACTGGCAGCTGCGCCGCAGCAACCGCAGCAGCAGCAGCAGCAGCAACATCATAGTGACCTGTTCGTGCACGTCCAGCCGGGGGAGACGCTCTCCATCTATCTGGGCCATGACAACGTGCAGCACATCACCGGTACGACACGTTTCCATCGTCTTTCTTCATACTTGCATTCCGTCTATGGTTTGTCGATTGAATGCATGTCTCGTTGGTATACGACTTGTTGCGCCGCTCGATCTCATTCCGTCGTGCAATGCTCGAAGCCTTCTCGTTCTTTGATTCCATAAGATAGTAATCCGATAATCGCAATCGTATAGATCGAGCGAACATGTTCAGGTGTAATCGCTCCTCCAATTTGCAGGACCGGCTACGGTTCGAATGGTGGGCGAATCAGTGGCGTCGCTTCCATTCCACGTACCGCCTGGTCATCTAGTGCACCAGCTACAGGACGAGCAGGTTTCAACCTCGTCTCTCGATTGGCAATGGCATGTCATTCAGGGCTTTGTACGGCACGTGATCCTCTCGTCCGAAAACGCGACGTCCTCCTCATCAGCCGTCGTGCACAATAATGGCTCTGCTGCACAGCCACTGCTCGGAGCGGCGCCGCCGTCGTCGAATAATGGAGCCGCCCCGCTGCTCCCATCCGCTCTGGCGTCTAACAACAATAACAACAACAACAACAACAACAATGGCAGCGGCAATGTGCTGCTGCACCAGCACCAACAGCAGACGCTGGCGCCGCCCAACAATCGATCGAATAGTGCGCATCAGCAGCAACAGTCCTACAGACAGGTAACGCGCAGTAATGTCCTCCGTATGCAGCGGGACTCTCCTGAACGTTCCCTAGTCTTCAATCTTTCACGTCAGCACATGGGATGCGCTCGATGAGGGACGAGTGTTTTTCTTCGTGCCAAAGAGATGTCGCCAACTCCTTCTTTCGTTGAACTCTTTTGCAAGCGTGTCAATTGTTGGGCAACATCGGAATCGCACGTGTGATTGAATACTGAGCGGTGCGGTTGCAGACGACAGCTGCGTCCGCGGCTGGCTCCTGCTCGTCGTCCGGTCGCGCATCCGCCGGTCCATCGGCGGCCGGCGTCTCTCAGCAGAGAGCTTCACCGCCAGGCTCGTTCTACACGGTGAATCGGAAGTGGGCCGCCGCCTCGACGCAACCGACGAGCTATCCGCGGACCGCCGCCTATCATCAGCAACCGACGCGAGGAGGCTATCAAGCTACGTCGCCGCCGCAGCCACTGCCGCCGCAGCCGCCGAGTCAACTGCATCCTCAGTCGCAGCAGACAGCGGCAGCAGCAGCGGCACTGCAGTCGCAGCAGCAGCAGCAGCAGCAGTCACAACAGCTGACCGCCCCAGTGCCGGTTAGAGGGGAATGAGGAAGAGAGAGGGACGGGGAGAGAGAGAGAGAGACTGAGAGAGACCGAGAGAGAGAGGGAGAGTGACAGGTGACAGAGCCGGGGCAGCGAGTTTGTTGAATGCTGTGGCGGTTGACGATGACTCACCATCCCAACAACCGGACAGTGAAAGAGGAGGCGCAAAGTGCACGAGAACGGCGCTCGCTGGTGACGACGGGGAGAGAGGGAGGGAGGGAGGGAAAAGAGACAGGTTTGGCGAATGGGCAGGATTTGGGCAACTGGATGGGAACGGCGGCGGCAGCTGCTGGTGAATCATGCATAGCCCCCCGTCTGGTGGTATGGTGCGAAAACAGCGCGCCGAAAACAAGCGTCTGTCGCACACGTGCCCGGAAGAGAGGGAGCGAAAGCGCGTGCGCATACACACGCACACATACCCGATGATTATCGGTGCAGGGGGGGGGCGGCGATGTCGGTGACAGTAGGACCGATGTCCGTGCGTAGTTGGGTGGGAAATCTTCTTCCTCTTCCTGTATGCAATCCTGATGAAGGGATGTAATCCTGCGGGGTGGAGCGGATAATCAACAGCGGCACGCTGCTATTAGATGATGATGATGATGATGGAATCGGGGGATGGCGAAATGCGCAACACTAGAACTGATCTGATACGACAACAATGATGCAACAAGAGGGAGTGAGAGGAGAGAGGAGCAGAAGATAAGGGTGAAGACGAGAACGTGGGTTTCCTTAAGAATGGCGGCGGCTCCGGCGATCCGTCCTCCTCGTCGGACGTCGAGTCGGCGGAGGAGGTCGAGCGCGTCCGCGAGATGCTCGCGCGCATCTCCTCTCCGCTCGTCCGACGCGTCACGCACGACTCGGCCGAGATCGTCTGGCAGGGACTGGACACCTCGGAGGCGGCCGCACCCGCTGGGCCCTTCCCCCAGATCGACGCGTCGGAGTTCTCCTACGAGATCCTGCTGTTCGAGGTCCAACCGACGCGGGCCTCGCCGAGAGCGTCCACGTCGACCGCACATCCGATTGGAGGGGGTCGGCACATCACCACGCTGAGGTATGATTCGGTGCTCTCTGATAATGATGATGATGTTCACTGCCACTCGTTGCAGATGCGACTCGGACACGGTGCGCGTCTCGCGCCTCCGCCCATCGACCGACTACTTCGTCCAGCTGAAGGCTCAGCTTGCCGAACGTGGTCTGGACGGCGCGCCGTCGCAGCCGACCCACTTCCAAACCGCGCCCGGCTCCTCGAGTCGATCGTCCGCCCATGCGCCGTCGCCGCCGACGCCGTCGCAGCCCATCTGCGAGAAGCTCGGCGCATCGCAGCTCGTCGTGTCGTGGCTTCCGGTCCAGTGGAGTCAGCAGGACCCGATCGTCTACTCGGTCTACATCTCCAAGTCGAGCCAGCAGAACAGCAGCAACGACGGCAACGCGCCGGCGGTCAGGACGAAGGTCTACGAGGGTCGAGGATGGCGGACGACCATCAACGCGCTGGAAAGCGCGACCGGCTACGAGGTTCGACTCACCGCCTCGTCGACCGCAACCGGCGCGGAGTCGGCGGAGTCGTCGCCGCTCAAGGTTCGGACGCTCGTCGGGGGGAGCGCGTCGCAAAACCCGACCGCGCCGGTCCAAGTGCTGGCGGCCGCGAGTCTGACGGGCGCCATGCGACCGGCGCCGCCGCAAGTCTCGGCGCTAGGCGGCGGACGCGGCGGCGTGAAGCTGTCCTGGCCGCCCGGTCAGCCCGACGAGCTCTACTCGGTCGAGATGACGTCGGACAACGGGGAGGCGCCGCAGCGAGTGCGCGACCGTCAGCAAGCGACGCACGCCGTGCTCCCCGACCTGTCCGGTCAGGAGTCCGTGCGATTCCGACTTCGCGTGCACACGGAGCACGGCGGCGACTCGGCCTGGAGCGAGTGGAGCGCCCCGTTCCGATCGTCCACCGGCCATGCGAACGCGCCGCCGCCGGCGCAGAGACCGCCGCAGCAGCCTGCACGGCCGTACGTCGTGAGTCAGAGCGGCGCCCATCGACTGGAGATCGGCTGGCGACTGGTGGCGAGGGAGAACAGCCTGCACTATGTGCTCGAGGGGGCGCCGCATCCGGAGACCGCCGAGTTCGACGAGGCCGACCTGACCTGGACGCATCTCTACAAGGGAGCGGCAGCGACGGCGAAGGTCAACGATCCCTCGCTGGCCGTCTTCCGAGTGGCGGCCGTGACGAAAGCCAGGCTCTTCGTGAGTTCTTCCTTCCTTCCCTCCCTCCTCTTTTCGCTCATCTCCCACTTCGTTTCCGCTCTTCTGGTGAGCGGAAAGGGTTCGGCTAGTTCGTTCGTCTCGTTTCGCTACCTCTCAATCCGTCTCGATTTCGTAGGTCGACCGACTGACCCAGAGTCTTTGCGCCTGATGATGATGATGATGATGATGAGAATCGAGTGAATGTATGTTAAGAGCGACTGGAGCGACATCCTGATCGTTCCATCCCGTCGACCTCAGCCTCCGCCGCCGGCTTCTGCTGCCCAAACAACAGCCGCTGCCGCTGCCGTCACTTCTGCGCCACCTGCTCAACCGGTTCGTCGAACTCCCCCGCCCGCCCTCGCGGCGCCCACGATACAGGCCGTCCAAGGTGGCTAGCCGACTTCTTCCCTTTGCGAATAGGCAATCACAATTGAACGGATACAGACGGTTCCACGGTTCGAATGCGCGTCCAGTGGCAGCCCGTCCAGGTCCAGGAGCAGGCCTCCTCCTCCTCCACGACACTCGTCTACGAACTCCGACGCGTCGACGAGGAACGGACCGCCGAGTACGCGTACAGCGGACCCGCCTTGGAGCACGTCCTGGACGATGTGGCGCCGAAGCGGCACGTTCAGGTTTGACGCCCTCTTCCCCGCTCATTGTCACCGTCGTCTCAATCCGCAGGTCCAAGTTCGCGCCGTCCTGATCGATTCGGACGGCGGAAGGTGGGCCGGAGCGTGGTCGGCGGTCGCAGGTGCAACCGCGCCGGCGCCCAAGCCCTCCGTCCCGAGCAGACTCAAGCTGAGCGGCGACAAGACGACCCTGGAATGGAGTGCCTCCGTGGCTGCGACGAGCTATCGCGTCAACTTCGAGTTGCTTGCCGGCAATGGGGACACCTCCACGACGGCCGTGGCGAAAGAACCCGCCCTGAGGATCGACGACATCTTGAGACCTGCGGCAAAGTACTCCGCGACGGTAAGTCGTTGTCATACGCCTGAATAGCAGACTTTGTCACGAAAGCGTGGCGGTCGGTTGATTTACCTGTTGCGCAGAGTCAACAAACAAAGAACACGGCAGCCCTATGCGATCGGATAGCAACCATGAGAGAGAGATACAAGTTTCAGGTTACGGCTCTGGGCGACGGAGGCGAGTCCGCTTCCAGCTCCGAGCTCGTCTTCACCACCGAGCCGGGCAAACCGTCGGCTGTGACGAGCTTCTCGGCGGAGGCCGATGGCCAGACGCGGATCGTCGTCCGCTGGGGTCGAGCCGACCTGCGTGGCGCTCAATTCCGCTACTACTCGCTGCGCTGCGAGACCGCGAAGAGCGGCTGGTCGCTGTGCGCCCGGATCGACGACGAGCTCGCGAGCCAGCACGTCTGGGACGGACTGGCGGCCGACACGGCCTACGCGCTCTCGATTCGAGCCGTCAACGAGTGCGGCGAGGGAAGCGAGAGCTCGACGAACGCTCGCACGAAAGCCCCGCCGCCACCGCCGCCGCAACTGGAGGCGGACGCGGAGCCGACCGCGCTGAGATTGCGGTGGAAGGCGCCGCAGTCGTGGATCGAGTCGACCAGCGTCGGATCGTCCTCGTCGTCGTCGTCGTCGTCGTCGTCGCTGATCTACAAGGTGGTCCGGCTTCCGGCCGAGGCCGGCGAGGAGGATGGCGTGAGCGGCGCGCAGAGGAATAGCGCGACCGTCGTCTACGAGGGCGACGGTTGCCAGACGCGAGTGAAGGCGCTGCACGAGCACACGGCCTATCGCTTCCAGGTTGGCGCGCACTCCTCCGGCATAGCCATCATTACGTCTCTGGGCAATTTCCCGCAGTTGGCACTTTTGAAACGAGGGAGGCAGGGGGGCAATCTTTCGGGCATGACGCTCGTCGAGTGACGATGACGTCTTGGAATTCGGGGAATTTGATAGGTTCGAGTTGCGTCAGAGAGAGCGAGAGAGAGAGAGCAGCCCAACCCGGGACTGCTGCTTCATGCTGTCCACGCGTCTCTGGTTTCATCTTCTTCTTCTTCTTCGCCCGATTAACGAAATCGAACACTAGCATAGCGCCACCAACAGTCTCGATGGGACTGAACATCGTCTGCGTAGAGTCTGAGCCGAGATACGAGAAGAGAAAATGCACTCCGAGAAATGTGTTCCAGATCCGCGCCTCGCATCGCTCCACGGGCGCCGGCGTCTGGTCTCCGACCTACACGTTCCGCACCACGCTCGCGCCGCCGCCAGCCGTCCGAGCTGCGCCTCAGGCGCGCTGCGTCGCCCGGCACGTGGTGCAGGTCGAGTGGGCCGGCGTCGCGTCGCCGTCCACGCGTCAGAAGCACTCGACGATCAGCCAGCAGCAACTCGACGGGCTCCTCTATCGTCTGCAGTTCGTCAGCACCCGAGCCGGCACCAGCCATCGGTGGCAGACGGTCTACGAGGGTCCCTTGACGTCGTGCACTGTCCGGCTGCCGCTCGACCGGAAGCCGAGCCGAACGGAGCCGAGTCAGGACGAGCAAGACGATGTGGAGGGAGACGACCAGCTCGCCGCCGCTACATCGTCGACGTCCCCACTCCAGTCTGCATCCTCCTCGAACTCGGTCCAACTGCGAGTTCTCGTGCTGAGGGGCAAGATCCAGTCCGGGCCGAGTCCGCTCACGTTCGTGGCGGTCGACAAGCCCGAGGCGGGCGGCGCCTTCGATCAAGCGGACCGTGGACGACGAGCCAGCGTCGACGGAGCGGGCGACGAGGCGGCGGGCGCGAGAGGATCGGGATCCGTGGCGGTGGAACTCGTGGAGAGACTCAAGAACGTGCTCGTCGACAAGAGCTTTGCCGCGATTTTCATGGTTAGTCGCGCTTACAGCTCTTGGCTGGATCCCACTACACCCGTCGACTCGATGGGTGTGGTGAGTGATGACGATGCACCATCTCCCGTGAGATACGGCTCGAACGAACACTGCGTATTGCAGCTGCTCTTCTTCCTGTGCACCTACTTGCTGGCGCTCTTCATGGGACCGCTGTTCGACGTCGCCTCCTCGTCCTCCTCCTCGTCCTCGTCCTCGTCTCCCGGAGCGCCTGGCGTCAACAGCCAAACGCAGCAGCAGCAGCAGCAGCAGCAATATCGCCATCAACTGTAGATCGATCGATTGCTTCATTGATCATTGGCATTGTTTGCCCTTGTCATTGATTGAAACCAGTGTGCTTGTGTACGAAAGGACTGTTCACCTGTCCATGTGTAGTGCTAGTGTGTTGAGTCGAACAGAGCGATGAGAGAGAGAGAGATTACGCAGACATTATGATGATAATGATGATGTGGTGTTACATACACGCACACATACACACACGTATCTTTTCCAACATCCTATCCTGGTCCACAATCATCCACGCTACTCGCAGAGAACGAGAGAAAATGCTGAAAACGGTCGGGGTCTTGGTGGGTCATAGATGCGCCTGT
>JACMII010000390.1:0-12476 GCA_014805405.1 Bunonema sp. RGD898
GGTCCGGACGTGAACCCGGCGCCGAGCTGCGACGGCTGCTGCCTGCCCGGACCGCCTGGTCCGATTGGTGCCCCAGGCAAGCCGGGCAGACCTGGCCGTCCCGGAGCTCCGGGTACGTTCCTCCTCCTTCCTCGTCATCTTGCATCGTCTACTGTAAGTATTTAGGCACCCCTGGCGCTCCCGGAAAGCCCCCGACTGCTCCTTGCGAGCCGACGACGCCTCCTCCGTGCAAGCCCTGCCCGCAGGTACTGCTGCTGCGTCTTTCTGTACCGGCTAGCTGGTACACCTTCGGGTGGCATGAGATAGTGGTCATTTCGCATCGGGCGACCAATGTTTTGCGAAAGTGCGAACAAAACGCAGACGACTGCAGGTTGTAGCTAGTGGACGGGGGACTTGTTTCGCTTATTTCAAGTGTAATTGGAGTCTAATTCTACGTATTAGGGACCGCCCGGACCGCCCGGACCCCCCGGCGCCCCAGGCGACGTTGGAGAGGCTGGAACCCCAGGACGACCGGGCACCGATGGCGCCAACGGATCTCCCGGACCTCGCGGTATGATTTCCCGTTTGATAACATTGTAAATGGCCGGATACAGGACCGCCCGGACCCCCTGGCGAGGCTGGACCTCAGGGCCCGCCCGGCGAGCCTGGAACGCCCGCTCAGTCCGAGCCGCTCGTGCCCGGAGAGCCCGGAGAGCCCGGAGACCAGGGTTCGTGAGACTGCCGATCGTGAGCAAAGGGAAATAACGCGAATTTAGGACCGCCCGGACCGCCCGGACCTCCTGGCCTGCCCGGCAACGATGGAGCTCCAGGACCGGCTGGCCCGAAGGGTACGAGCTCCGTAACCGTGGCGGTCACCATTGCATACGCTTGTAGGACCGCCCGGCCCCGACGGACCCTCCGGCGTGGACGGCCAGCCCGGACCGCCCGGACCGCCTGGCCCGGCTGGAGTCCAGGGCGAGAAGGGTATCTGCCCCAAGTACTGCGCCCTCGACGGCGGCGTCTTCTTCGAGGACGGCACTCGCCGCTAAACGGCGGTGTTCAGTGTTGGAGGGAATGGACGGAGAAGGGAAAGGTTTACGACGAGAAGGGACTAGTGTCCCCGGTTTTGATAGCAGCAGCAGCACAGATTCGAGATCTGGTGCAATTCCACACGCACAGCCATGCAGCAGCAGCACACACGACACACAGCTCCATCGGTGTCCTTCTGATCACTCACCGGAATACGACTATTTGCGGGAGATCTGTGCGGTCTGACGTCGTGTTTCTCGCCTGCTTGATGTGTTGAGTGCGTCTTCGCTCGGGCTGGAGATGCGGCGCGCGTGGAAACGAGCTTATCTCTCTCTCTCTCGCTCGCTCTCTCGCTGTTGCTTCCCTGCTGCCGCTGCCTTGTCTCTCTGCTCGGTCTCCTCTCAATCTGGCGCGGCAAAACCGGCTCGTCTCACGGAAGGCATGCCATTGTGTGCGCGCTGCTGCTGCTGGATGACGATGATGGCACGAGAAGAATGGGCGAAGGAAGAAGAAAGAGCGGGGAAGGGGAAGCAACTACAGCGATGATGTGTCTCCTCTCCTTCGTTTGCACTTTCTCCGCCGCCAGTGCAGAGACCGCCTGGATCGAGTGAGCGTGACCGCCGCCGTTAATCAGCTATGTTAGCGCAAACTGGTGGGAAGGAGAAGTTGGAAGGACAAGTAAGTAGACGCTCGCTCGCTTCATCGGCGAAGACATTGTGTGTGATAACTCTGCCGGAGGGATGCGGATGCACACGACGACTAGAATATGACTGAGCGGGCGGAGGCGGTTGGCGGCGGAGGAGGCGGAATGGTTGTGGGCGGACGACGGGAAGAACGACCACGACGACGACAGTCGGCGGTCGCCGTCGAGAGCAGCAGGAGTCTGAGTCGGATCAGGACCAGACAGAGCGCGAAGAGCAGCAGCGTGGCCGAGAGACCGAACGCCACCGCGGCCGCGGCACTGACACACACCTAGAGGGGGTCGCGCGCGCTGTTTGGAACTGCGCGTCCGAACGCATGCCTGCTGGGCGAGGTCGCGCGACGAGATTGCGTAGGCGGGCGACGACGGCCAACCGGTAACGCCGGACTTGCGAACCTCGCTCTCCGCACTCGGGTCGGCCACGTCCACGATCGGCGCACTGACTTCCAGGTCGATCGAACCACTCCGGCTTCTGGACGACGCCGACGTCGACGCCGATTGCTGCTGCTGCTGCAGGAGCAGATCCTCGTCGTCCATCTCGTCAGTCACGGATAGCTGCCGAGTGTGTCGTAACGAGCCGGCAGCCCTGAAGATTGACTGTCCGAACGGGGAGAGCAGGATCGTCGCCACCTCATGCGGGTGCGCAGAACCTGCACGCCAGCCATATTGACGTGGTACATGCGGGAGGACGGCGACACTGTGGCGGGGAGCGCGTTACTCTTGTCCGCCGCGATCTCCGGCTCCTCCGCGTCCCCCGCCGTCGCCGCCGCCGCCGCCCCCGCTACCACTCCGTCGGCGAGCGTGGTGGGCAGGGGAAAGTCGTGCTCGTCCGTCGCCATCGTCGCCGCCTGCTTGCCCGACGGTCTCGCGCACTCGTCGGACATGCGCTGAGAGTGTAGAGGGGGAGACTCACGCACGAGAAGCGACGAGGACCGAGAGCGCACGTACCTGACAGGACCCGTCGTCGGCGCGCAGACTGAGGCGGATCTGGCAGGCGAAGTGGACGGCCGGCTGGTCGGCGAACTTGAAGACGGCCGCGTTCTGAGCCGCCTCCAGGGGGCCCGCGTACTGGAGCGGCGCCAGCAGTTCTCGGTCCAGCGAACAGCCGCGGTCGTCGAGCAGGGGCTGCGCCATGCCCATCCCGTCCTCGGCCTGACACGAGTGCACGGTGACGCAGTAGAGGTCGGCGTGCGGACCCGAGCACCGCCATCGGTGTCGCACGGCGGCGCCGACTTCGGCCCATTTCACGGGCACGTCGGAGCCCGGCGCCAGCACGTCGTAGGAGCAGACCGGCAGACGGAGTCGCGTCGACTCGGCGATTGCCTGCATGCGGAGAATTGCGAGAATTTGTCGACAAATCGAGAGAGAAGAAGCCTCCCTAGGATTCGTGACTTTTCAATAAAGAAGCTCTGCCAGCGGGAATAGTCTAGTTTGTCGTCGTCGTCGTTTTGAATGCCTGCAACTCCGACACCGCCTGCCTGCATGGAGGCGACCGAGGAGTCCAGCTGGTCGCCGTCGTTGTCGCCGTCCACCAGATCGATGGGCAATCCGCTCACGTCGAATCGCTGCGTGACGGCGGTGTCCGCCTCCGCGTAGAGACAGGCCACATGGAAGGCGCGTGATCCGCGTGTGACCAACACTCGGTGCTGCATCACGACGACCACGGCCTCGGCAGAGAGACCGCGTGGCGACACCTGCAGCGCATGGACGACACGAACGGCGGCGGCCTACCGTTCGTTTGGTGCGCACTCCGCAGCTGTTGCTCTTCGTGGCTCGCAGTCCGTCGCCGCCGCCGCCGCCGCCGCCTCTGACCGACAGGGTGAACTGGATTCGAGTCGCGTTCGGCGACGAGCTGCCGCTCACACGACAGTCCGGATCCCCAAAGTGGCCCTGCATTCGAGCGTCTTGTGCGCATGGCACAAGAAGGTCATGCCTTTGCGTAGATGTTTCCGCCGAACGGCTTCGCCAGCGTGAAGTGCACCGAAATCGAGTCGACGCCACACACCACACGGGGGACTTCTTCGAAGAATGGCGATGTCGCAACAGTTGCAAGACGACAAAGCGGCCGACCCACCGATCACGTCATTGCTCTCGAGCGAGACGACCACCCGATAGGACAGGAAAGAGAGAAGAAGTAGGGCTGGTTCAAGCGGTAGCAACAACCGTAGCACACGCTTCATGCCGGCCACAAGCGAGAAAAAGAGACGCTTGTGCGCGCAACCACGACAGCGGACCGGTCAGACGAGTTGCTCCTTCCGGCGGATGTCTGCAAGTGAGTGAGCGACGACGTGGTGCGATGGTCGAAAGTAGGCAGGCCAGCCGGCGCCACGATGAAGTTGGAGAAGAAGACGACGACAACGACGACGACGGAAGAGGTGGTGCTCGACGATGAGAGGTGAGAGTACTGCTACCGGTGCCAACGCAGAAGTGGGCTACAGAGCAGTGGCAACAACAGCAGCAACCGCGTCTACACGACGGCGACGATCGAGCGCAAGGCTCGTTCCGGACGGACGGCAGAGTGCGAACAAGCGGCGGCGACGACGACGACGGCGGAGGAGGAGGAGGACACGTCTGTCTCCGCGCACTTGAGCACGGCACTCGCCGCGCGCATTCCCAGTAATTTCGGGTCTTCCTCGCTCGCTCGAGCATTCCCCCTCGCTCGTTCTTCTTCACCGCACAGTCACTTGCAACGTTTCACCCCCGTCTTCTGCAAATGCGCCCCTTCAACTGCCCCCTTTCCCGGCGGTCTGCAGTTTTCCCCGCGTCGCTCGTCTCACGCACGCACTCTTCACTGCTGTGGTTGAATGGCGTCCAAGCTCGGTGCCGCTCCCGGCCGAGTCTTCCTGAATCACCTCAAGTGGACTACCGGAAAACGTGACGACCTTTCCCGATTGCTGACGATGCCGCTCCTCTTTCAGAACAACTCGAGGACTACTTTAGCAAGTTCGGCAAGATCACCGACGTGGAGCTGTTCTGGGACAACACGGTTCGCTCTCTTCACTAGAGAGAATGTCATGCCCCACGCACGTAGGTCGGTCTTCATCGCGGATTCGGCTTCGTGACGTTCGCGAAAACGGACGCCGCCGTTCGCGTCATCCAGCAGCAGCCGCACATCATCGACGGAGAGCGTGAGTCCGCGACGCGTCGTCCGAGAATAAAACGAACGAACGCAGGCGTCGGCGTCACTGTCGGGCGGCCGACGTATCCCCCTCGAAGAAGTCGCGAAAGCGTGACACCGACCGATGCACATGAGCAATAAGAAGATTCACTCTGGATCGTGGTTTTGCGTGTGTGCGTCACCGCATGGTTGCGTCTTTCAATGTCTAGAAAAGGAGGGAGTGGTGGTGGTGGTTGTTCAGTGCAATTGCTTGAGAACACCGGCGCTGGGTTGTGAAAGACCGACCGAGACCAGCTGCTGTGCGGGTCTTGTGTAGTGTGGTAGCGCTTATGTCGACTAGCGTAATACGACGGTTTGCAACGGCGACGACGACGAGGCGTGCGATCAACAGGCGGAGAAGTCGAGCAGCAATAGCTTAGTGTCCTCGATGCCGTTCCTCGACCCGACCGCGCAGGCCAACATCGAATCGGTGGCCTTGAGACGCCATATGCAGCCGCCCGCTCCGCGCGAGTCCAACTCGACGAGCGACCGAATCGACTCGCCTAGGAAGCACTCGTTGGTCAGCGCTCGACTTCATGGCACCACCGACCGGTCTGTAGGTCCCACAGTCGGGCAGTTCCGTCGTCGCTGCTCGAGGCGAGGAATCGTCCGCCGGCCACCAACTGGATGGATGTGACCGCCGACTCGTGGCCGCGAAGGCACCACAGACACTGGCCGTCCGAGATTCTCCAGACCTACGAACACACGTCGTTATTATGCAGTTGCGCAAATCGGAGGCACCCGAATCGTGGCGTCGGCATTCGCAGAGACCAGGATCTCGTCCGTGATCTGTATGCCCGACGTGAGGGACGTGTGCCCGAAGAGGACGTGCAGCACTGCGCCGCGTTGCAGATCCCACAGTCGGATCGTGGCGTCGAGAGAGCCGCTGGCCGCGATGCGACGCGTCGCGGAGAGCACCAGCGAGTAGACCCGATTCCCGTGCCCGATCAGGGTGTGCAGGAGCTCGTACGACCGGGCGTCCCACACCTTGCACGTGTAGTCGTAGCTGCCCGACACGATGTAGTCGGCGCAGATGGCCACGCAGCGCACCGCCGCCGTGTGCCCGTCCAGACGACGCAACATCGTTCCCGTCACTGAAACGAACGGTACGGTGGGGGGTCGGCGACGGCCCTACCGATGTCCCAGACGCGGAGGGTCGCGTCTCTGCTGCCCGAGACCAGCGTTCGTCCGTGAAGCGCCATGCATCTGACGGTGGACGTGTGTCCGGTCAGGACGCGCAGCTGCCGACCCGTCTTCGTCGACCAGACGCGCACGGTCCGGTCCGTGGAGCCGGAGACCGCGTACTGGCCATCGGCCGAGATCTGCGACGTCCAGACCCCGCCGCCGTGGCCGGTGAGCGTGTGAAGACACTGCAGTGGTGTTCGCAATCAGACGGGGAGCGCCCGGGGCAATGCCAAGAACCTCGCCGTCGGGAATGCTCCAGACGCGCAGCGTGTTGTCGTCCGAGCCCGTGAGACAGATCTCGTTGTGCAGCTGCAGACACGTGATCACGTGGTCGTCGTGCCCTCGAAAGACGGCCCGGCGCTGCGTCCCGGTCGCTCGAGCCCAATTCGACAGCATCCGCTGATGGTGGACAAAGTGCGCCAGCCAGCGCGAGCGTCTCCACATCCTCTCGAGTAGCACATACGACCCTTTCCGTAGCTCGTCGGCCTCCGACCAGGCGTCCACCACAACGACCTCGTCGTGCTCCTCGCCGCCCCTCTCCTCGTCAACTCCCAGTTCCGGCAGTGCGGCTCGGCACCAGGCTCCTCTGCGAACCTTCATGGGCCATGGCATTAGCGCGCCGCGGTCGGTTGACAAATCGCTCAACTGAACCAAAGACGTGTGCTCAATCCAAGTGGTGCGGGAAAACCTGCAACTCCTGGCGACAGTGCCGCTCCCAGATGCTACGATCCTCGCAGACGCGTCTCCAAGCTCGAGACACGCTGGCAGCTCGTCGCAAGTCCTTGGGCGGAAGAAGCGAAGCGATGTATATCGAAATCTGTGAGATCGAGCATTTCTGCGAGCCCGAAAAGAGGTCGCTCACCTCGGGTGGGAGGTGGCCGATAAAGTCCTTCTGGAAGTATGGTCGCAACGCATCCTGCATGCCGTCGAGTCGTACAACGGGCGTTGCGGCCAGAATCTGCTTGAAGGCGTCGAGCTGGTCGTCTGCCGACCATGTTGTCCACTGCTGTACCCAGGCGGCCGCAGAGGGCGCGTGCTCGGCCGACTCGACCGCGGCACGCTCAACACCAGCGCCGCCGCATCGCTGAAAACGCATAGTCGGTGGCATGCGACCGGAGGGGACTCACGCGGAGTGCAGGCTTCTTATGGCTGTGGATGCAGGGCGGACTGTCGGATGTGGCCGACGTGCTGGCCGTGTCGCATGCCGATGATTTGCGCTTGTTATGCTGCAAAATCGTGCCGGCATGTATTGCGCGCCAGAGGGAGTAAAGCGTGATGACGACATACCATGCGGGTCTCGTCACCGCTCGGTGACAGCTGCGCGGACCGTGAGCTAGCCATGCGACTCAGTCCAGCGACGACGGGTTGCAGAAGAAGTGGTAAGTCAGCAGCCGTCGTGGATGGAGAAGAGATGACGACGGTAGTGTAGCTGCTGTTGTTGCTGATAAGGGCGGTGCCACCGAGATTGGAGGAAAACAGGCTAGCTGTTCGCTGGTCGGCGAAGTTCACTTGCTGCTGCTGCTCGCCCGTCTCCATGACATCGTCCTCGTCGTTGTCCATCGTTAGCGCAGCAGAGAAGGACGACCTATGCACGAAATGCATTGCTTCCTTCCTCTCACGACAAACAACGCACGAGCACACGCGCGCACACCTGTAGGATGGTGATCAGCCGCCCTACAGGGAGGAAAGAAGCAGCAGCACGACAAGGAGCAGACGTCCACACACAAGCACGCGCGCTCACGCCGACTGAGGGGGGAGAGCTGCGCGCGTTCGATCAATCTTGACCGGGCATAGCGAGAACGCGAGTGTGAGCGGGGGCGCGCAAAACGCAGTCACCCCTCGCTTGCTCGCCCGCTGCTGTATTCCCCTCTTTCGGTTGTTTGTTGTTTTCATCATCGCCGGACGGTCATGTGTTGTGCGTTGTTTGCGAGACGGCTTGCCTCTACCATGGTCCGAAGCCACCGCCCCCGATCCGGGGACAGAACTGCATTCTCCAGCCGAAAGGAGTGCCGGACCGTGGACTGCATCGCCAGTCCATACCGCCACCCCCGTGCATCCACCGTCCCCCATGCCAATGATGGTGGTGATGATGATGACGGGGTCGACTGGAAGACGACGAGGACCTGTCCCAGTAGTCGGCCGGATTCGGACGACCACCATGCTGCTGCTGTTGCTGCTGCTGAAAGTCAAACATGGGAGTCTCCGTAGATGGTCTCATTTACATTCCAGCCGCCCATTTGCTGCGGTTGTGCGGTCCATTGTCGATCTGCGGTCGCCGGCTGGTTGTTCCATTGTCGATTCGCGGTCGCCGGCTGGTTGTTCCATTGTGGCTGCGGTTGTTGTGTGAAACGTGTGGGTCCCTGTGGCTGGGCGCTTCCGAATCCGGGCGGCATGGCACCGGTTCGACTCACTGCGTTATCCGTTCGATTCTAGTTCGTCACTACACTCACGTGTCTGTGCTCGTGTCGGCGGGGCGGCTCGTCCACAGCTGGTCGGATCGGTGAGATCGCACTCCGGCTGCGAAAACGACGGCGCCGGGGAAGACGGTGGTCGTGGCGGCAGCCTGAAGAAATGTTCGCGTTTACCCCCGAAAACGAACGATTGTCAAACCTGACGGTCGGCGGAGGCGGCGGCCTGAAGGAATATTCGCGTTTACCTTCGAAAACACGAACGATTGTCAAACCTGGCGGTCGGCGGAGGCGGCAGCCTGAAGAAATGTTCGCGTTTACCTTCGAAACACGAACGATTGTCAAACCTGACGGTCGACGGAGGCGGCGGGGGCGGTGGCGGTGGAACGGGAGGGATCGATGGCCCTGTCATTATACTGGTCATTCGCAAGCCAGCGAACGAAAAACGCACCTGATGGTTCGGACTCAAACCCCGGCGGATCGGGAATAGTGGGTGGCGTTGGGATTTCGGGGATCTGCGAGACGGCAATTGCCGCTAGTTCGAGCAGCAACAACGGTCCGATCGATTGATGGCACCGCATCAGGCTGGTTGCTGCTGCTGCTGCTGCCGTCGCAAGTGACGAACAACGACTGATGTCGGCGAGGTGTCATCATCACGCACGACCAGGAGGACAAGGGCATCGCCGTCGCCAATTGGGCGACCGACCGGCGATGACGACAGCCTGAATGATAGCGGTCAACGTGCCGCCCCCGAGTTCTGCCTCCTATGAGCACTCGAGGCGAGCAACAACCAGTCAGCAGGGTGCGCCAATGTGCACTCCCAGTCGCAAGAACAACAAGAACAACGCAGTGATTCATTTCGACTCTGTTCGCTAGGACGGCGGTTACACGTCGCCGGAGTGTCGGAGAGACGTCGTGTGGTGTGCTCAGACAAATCCAAATGTCTTCGTCTTGATGGCCAGCAGCAGTTTGGCGCGAAGCACCTTCTTTGACGAATAGTGTGGCATGTAGAGCCGGGAGATGCACGTGTTCGCGGTCGGAAGGAAACGATCGTCGTCCGATGGACGTAGCTGAAAGAGACTAGCGCGTTCGGCAACACGACCGCAATGCGCGACGAACCATCACAGTCGGACATGGCTGGAAGAACTCGGGAGCGGGCGGCAATCCCGGGCTGCCCGTCCAGAAGAAGACCAGCTCCTGACAGCGGACCGCATTTTCAGGTCGACAACACCACCAATCAAACCTGCTTCTCCTGCTGAGTGAACGTCTGGCACACCGACCAGAACATGTTCTGGAAGTTGGTGAACGCCGCTTCGCCGGCCGACGACTCGTCCGTGAACGTGGTGATGGAGCGTAACGTAGTGATGGACACGTGCTCGGTTCCGCAGAGAATGAGGCGCAGATCCTCCGGCGACAGTGCGTCCAACGAGCCGGCCGGCAGCACCTCCCAAACGCCTCGCTTCATCTCCTGCAAGATCGGCCGTCGCCGTGGTGGAGGGGGAAGCGCGGCCGGCGAGACAGACCTCGAGACAGGCAAGGTGCGATCCGACCATCACGGCTCGTGCGTAGCGATAGACGTACTCGACGACGTTGTCGCTGGTCACGTCGACCGTGGATCCGTCCTCGATGAGGTCGAACGGAGCCGCGCTGACGTCTTCGGATCCGATGAACACCTGGAAGGTGAGGTCGAGCGCGGCCATCTCTTCGGCCGTCATCCGTCTCGCGTCGACCAGCAGACGACGCAACGACTCGTAGAGGGACGCATCGTAGAAGGCCAGGTCGTGCCAGGCCAGCGGTCGTCCCAGGATCCACTTGAAGACGTGACGGGCCAGTCGGATGGGGAAGAGGTGTCCGAGCAGCAGACAGAGTCCGATCAGGCGGCCCACGTTTCGGTACACGTTCAATCGGATGGGCGTCTGCGCGCCCGCCACCGGTTGCCAGCCGCCGGTTCGATTGGCGCGCTGCCGAGACAGTTGTCCTCCACGTTAATGCGTGCTACTGGGCTACCTGGAAGAGCGGAGCATCCTCGCACACGCTCTCGCGCTCAGCGGCCGTCGTCGGGACGGGTGTGCACGGAGCTGAAGCCACCACGGTCGGGACGGTGAGCGACGGCGCCGTGGCTATGGCCATGGAGGCGGACGACTGCGACGTGGACGGCTGCTGCGCGGGCTGCGACGATCCTCCTCCGAGAGAGGCGCGCGAACGAAGGGTGGCGATCGCGCGAGCAGACGCAGAAGACGGAGCGAGCGCGTCGAATGCGGCAAAGGATCGGAGGGTGGCCAGATCGGTAGGCACGCCGGTGGTGCGCATCAGCTCCAAGGCGTCCATCAGGTACGAGTGCAGATTCTCCTGAGAACGATATTCGTCATTAGTGGCGATAGAGACAGTAGCAGCAGCAGCAGACACTCACCCGATGTCGGAGCATTGAGAGCACGATGGAAGGGGACTGATCGACGAGCATGCCGACCACTCGATCCGGCACAACGGCAGACGACGACGATGACGACGACGATGATCCTCCCTGGCTCTGAACAGCAGCCGCCGCCGCAGCCGCCGCTGCCGCTGCCGCCGCCGTCGGTGGCCAGGCGGTTGACGCAGAAGGTGGAGTGGTTTGCACGAGAGTGCGCACCCTGCAATGGCGGGGTCTCTAACGGGGCAATGACTTTGGCGCAACATACTCGTGCCAAAGTCTGTCGGCCAGATCGGGCGCCTGTCGAGCGGTGGCGGCGAGCAGGGTCGAGTTGTCGACGGGCAACTCCATCTCGCGCACCTGCTGCCACCAGTCCTCCTGAAATGACGATATGCGCGAACGGACGGATGGACGGTCAGGGACGTGCGTACCCCGCGACTCGCGACGTAGGGCGAGGAGTGCACGTCGAGCGGGGTGCGTCGTCTGTTGCGTCGAGCGGCATCGGAGGCCGCTGTGGCGGCGACCATCGCTTCGACGAACGCGTTCGACGGAGCCGACGAGCCGACCGAGGACCGAGAGAGGGGAACG
This sequence comes from Bunonema sp. RGD898, assembly GCA_014805405.1. Classification (NCBI taxonomy): domain Eukaryota; kingdom Metazoa; phylum Nematoda; class Chromadorea; order Rhabditida; family Bunonematidae; genus Bunonema; species Bunonema sp. RGD898. Next base: position 11,457 of record JACMII010000390.1, read on the forward strand.
CGCAACGACGCGACGTGCGACGACGACGACGAGCGCGCCATACGGTTTCGTCGTTCCACCTCGGCCGGCGTCGGCGTGTTCGCGTCGCCCAGCATCCAGTCCTCGTTGTTCGACTCGGCGCCATTCGGCGGTCCACCGCCGCCCGCCCCAAGCACCGTCTCGAATCCCGGCCACTCGCGCAGCTGCGTCGTCAGGGCTTCGGCGATCGCACTGTAGAAGGCTCGCGTGACGCCGTAGCCCTCTCCGGGCTCGTCCACGAAGCGCACTTTCATCTGGACGTCCAATTCGATGGAGACGCGCGACGAGCAAACCTTGTGCATGGCGAAGGGCGGGAGATTGCTGGTTCCCGACTTCGACGCGCCCAGAGTGGATTGACGCGTCGCCGATCCGCCAGGGGTTCCGGTGGTGCCACGACGCACGGCTTGCGCATTCAGTTGGAAGATGGTCTGTCGAATGAGCAGTGCAGGGTCGCGGGTCACTTCCATGTGGAGGTCACGCGTGCACGACGTGCGGAAGGCGTCCAGCGTGTTTCGCACATGAGCCGCACGCAGCGCGTGCGTCGCCAGATCGGAGAGGATGCGCGACGACGAAGGCGATGTGACTCCGCCCATCGATGGATCCAGAAGAGTGGAGTGAAGATGCTGAGCGAACGACAGTGACCGGGCGGCGGCAACGTTCACATACCTTGGCCATGAACGCGAGTGTGCGTCTCCAGCGATCAACCGCCGCTTGCACGACGTCGTGACTGCGACTGAAGATCGAGTCGATCTGAACGCCGGGCGTCGCCAGCGGGCCGTTCGTCTCGTCCTCTCGCGGAACGGTGGCGGTACCTCCGTCCGCAGACGACTGACAATGAACCGTGTGTTCCGAGTTTCAATCGTAGTGTGGTCAAACCTTCGAGGCGTCCGCTTTCTGCTGTCCGGAACGGCGCCGACGAGCGCGGACAATCACTCGAGGTCGATGTTGCTGCTTCGGGTTCTGTCGTAACTCGAAAGATCCGCGAGTTCAAAGTCACTCACC
>JACMII010000391.1:0-20336 GCA_014805405.1 Bunonema sp. RGD898
ATTCGTGATCATGCTACCATAGGCTACTGGCCCCGGACGGTCTTCGATCTGGCGCAATATCAGGTTGGGTGCACTTGTCCGTCCTGCTAATCGATGTCGCTCGACAGATCTTCCACCTACTCAAATATGACTGCTGGCCGCGCTTCCAGCGAGCTGGCGGATCACCTATTGAGTAGGATTCTTTTTGAAACGAGAGAGAGAGAGACCGAGTAAATGCACAGGTTCTCGCTCGAGGAGATTGCCGCCCACGAGCCGCCCTACATCCAGCAATTGATCGATAAGGAAAAGGAGCTGGAGTCCCTTGGAGATAGAGCACCGCCGGTTCCGGAAAAGCCGACTCACGACACGGGGCACTGGACCGGTACGACCGCTTTTACTGGCCGGAAAGAGTCAATGGCGTACCCTCAGATTACGACGAGTATCACTACTGCCGTGAGGCCGAGCAACATCTTTCAAAGCTGGAATCCACGAAGGTCGACGACGCCTGCGATTTCGCCGGTCCGCCGGACACTCCGCCGCCGGGACGCAGGAAAACGGTATTGCTATCGCGTCGTCGTTTCAGTGCGAAACCCCGAATTTAGATCGTCCCCCTGGCGCGACCGACCACTTCCGGAGGCACGGTTGTAACCGCTGGCGGGCTCGTTATGGGACAGGTAGTCTCGAGCTTGTTTTCATTGCGAAACACAAGCGTAACATTCCAGGGAACATCGGCCTCAACCGTAGCGGCGCAGCTCAAGAAGCGTGCCTCGAAATGGGCGTCGAATCTGCTGCCGTTTGCCGTTCCAGTACCTGGAAGCGGCGGCGGTGGCGGAGGCGGAGGCGGTGGTGGTGGCGCTGGAACAGTGCAAGCCCCAAGCGCCGAAGGGAAGCCGGGAGCGCAGGTAGTTCGTGTTGCTTCAAGCCTACGCACAAGAGCGAGCCTACAGGTGCAACTGCGCTCGTCCGCCGACAGACACTCGTTTTCGGTTGAAGCCAGACGGGCGGCCGGCGGAAGTGATGCGGTTGGCGGCAAGGCGGCGGGCACTGGCACTCAGACTGGAACAAGCGTTCGACGGACGAGACACGCCTTTCAACAACAACTATCCATGCCAAGCACGGTGAGTAGGGGGTTTTCCCATCCCAATCTGCATATTCACGCACGGCTTGAAACACGTCGAGGATTTCCAAGAAAAAACACGCACACTGCTGAACGAGATCAAACATATCATCCCGTATTCAGTCGATCTCGAGTTCGTCGGTCGACGTGCCGGGCGCTCCGGCCGCCAGACCCTACACGGGACCGGTGAAGCAGTGCGAACTCTTCGACGAATCCAAGAAGGCCTTCCATCGCGTCAAGCTCGATAACCCGGTACCCTCATTCGTTCCTTCTCGTCTGACGATCACGACGATGACCAGCTAGGCTGGCATGTCTTCGGCGTGACACGAAAAGATGCCACTCAAGTTTTTCGTTCATTTTTGCACTGGGCACGCGTTTTGTGAACGCGTGCAGAACGTAGACACTCGCAGTACACAGACACATACGACTCTCCCTTATTAGTTGGAAATCTAATCGTCTAATTATTCGAAATCTGATCTTCGGCACAGAATGTCTCCGTCGGCCAATGGACGGCCGCTGTCGCGAAGCGCTGCAACTTTGACGACCAGACGACGGAGGTCGTCGATGCCGAAACGAACAAAACGATCGACGCGGCGCGACAAGCCATGGACGCTCTCCATAACCGACGACTGCGCTTCGAGCAGATTGTACACTACTACGTCGAGGTTCTGCCGGCCGACTACAACTTTAAGGTCTCGATTTTCGCTTTGCGAGCAAGACCGTGTTGAGTCGCAGGGTCTCTCGATGCAACAGCTGAACGCGATGACGGACGCCGAGCGCTATCGACATCTCATTCAGTACGCGCGCGCGCGCGCGCGGCGTTGCAGCTTCCATTTTCAATCATTGTGATTTTAGCTGTTTTCGTGTCCGCGGTCGCATCTATGTCCGCTTGGCGGATGTAGCATATCGATTGGCCGAACGATGTGGTCTGGACGCAACGAATCTCGTCATCGTGGACGCCGAAACTCAGGTGCCCTGTGAATGCTAACGAGTCGAGGACGATTTTCAGGAACTCGTGGACGCAAAACAAACCCTTGCCGAGGTTGGTCCGCGCGAGCTAATCACCATGCATCCAGATCAGTACATCCTCTTCTCGCAACGTATTACAGCTGTTTGCGTCGAGTCACATGAAAATCTTTAGTCCGTCTTCGCCAAAAGTCGCGCCGTCCGCCTCGAATCGGCGGTGGCGACGAGGACGAGGTGACTCTGAACCACGTCTTCATACACGCCTAGACATGATTTCAGCTTGCTGCCGACGCTGCGGACGGCGCTCAACCGTTCGGAAGCCCTGGCGGTGCTGTGACCGCGAATGGCGTTTCTCCGCCTGCGATCATCTCCGGCGATACGGGTCCAGTTACGAGACACGGGAATCCGATGCCCTCGGACCATGGACTCGCCTATCATCGGTTCGTTCGAACACTGAAACGGGCAGAGCACCGTGGATCGTTTTCTATTGATTCCGAAAACCCCCAAACCGATCCACGGGGACTCTGGAACGAAGGAGCATCATTTGATATCGTCATGATTACAGGGAAAACGATATGGCATACGGTGAACTGGGCGTCGCGGCCGAACTTCGCGCCTTCCATCGAGCAGCTCGGGTTGCGGACTTGAACGCGCTGGTCGGCGGCTTCGTCCGGAAGGCGGGCAGCGTGATCTCTCGCTCGGCCAGGGACCACTCGAAAGAAGCGTACGTTTCGCCAGACTAGCGAACGAGCAGGGCATCGTACGAATTCCAGTCGAGAACGGGCTGCCGAGGCGGCGCGCCAAACTCGAGCTGCCGTCTCGCTGACGGTCGCCGCAAATGCAACGCCGAGACGGGAGGGAAGAACTGGGAACAATGCTCCTGCCGTCACGCCGGCAACAACATCCAATGCGAACGGCGCCCGAAAACCAACGTCATCCACCACCGGATCGGGCGGGCATCCGGACGCCACCAAGCAGTCGTCCTCCGCGTCGACCGCGCCCTCGGTCGGCGGATCGGCGAACTTGCAAGCCAAGGTGCGCAGTCGTCCGATATGATCATCATGATGAGAATTGTGTGTATGTTAGGGGCGATCTGTGAACTGGCACGACCAGTCGGGTGCGACATCTTCGTCCGGAGCCGCCGCCCCCATACGACCGACCGCCATCAAGGTGCGCGCATTTCTCCCCCTCCCCATTGCTACAGATGAACGCACGATGAAAGGCGGGGAGAGAGATTCGACTCACCTTCAGATCACCATCGATCCGGCCATCTCGCCGTCCACGTCGTCGACGTCCGCCGGAATCACTGCGGCGACCACCGCCGCAAGCACAGCGCCGCCGCAGTCCCATCGGCCGCAGATCTACACGTCCCGGATCTGCACGGACACGGAGAGCGATGGAACGGGCGCTGGAGGCGGAGCCGCGACCCCGCAATGGCAGCCGGCCACCATCGTCTGATGTGCGGGCGAGAAGAGAAGGAATTGCACAGAATCTAGCGGTAGTCGCGTCAACTCTCACTCTTCTACTCCAAATCCGAAACCTTTCACGACCCCTTCACTTGCTCCTTCTATGTGTGCGTGCGCGCGCATCATTTCCCTTAATTTCCCCGCGCATAAACTATTTACACTACTGCGGATGCTGCTGACAAATCACTGACGACGGAACCTATCCCACGTGCCCCATTTGAGAGGAGGATGAGGATGAAACAGCAAAAGAAACCAACGACAAAGAAAATGATGATCTCCAAAGAGCAAGTTCACGTGTGCGCGTGCGTGCACGCGCGTGTGTGCCGTCGTTTCCATCATCCGAGAACAGTAGAGGCAGAGAGGACGGAATCTCGAAAGTCTTTTCAGAACCACCATACGCATGCACGATAGAGATTGCACTTCCCCCCCCCCTTTTCTTCCTCCCTCGCCGAAGGAGCACGACCCACATATGCGTAGAGGGAGAGAAAGAGAAAAGAGATGATAGAGAAGAAATACACGAACACGAGAGCTGCATGATGATGACAGCCAATGTGCGTCCAAAGCGCGACAAGCAAACCACCCAGCCCGATCTTTCTGTGACGAGGAAGAGGACATCAAACACGCTAAAGAGCTGCTACCACCCAGAGACAACTCATGAATGACGACGACGACGACGATGATGATGATGATGAAGAGAGGGCACTTTGGCCACCGCCGCTATGGAGATGACGCCGAACAACAGTTCCTCACATCGATCAATGTCTGCGTGCCGTCCGTGCCGCAAAGAGGCCAGCACGGCGGCAGCAGCTCATCCAGCGCCGGGTTGGCTGGCCGACGGCGGCGGCGGCGGCGAGGCCAGATGCATGCGTGCATGCGCGCGTGAGAGACCGTATAAGAGGGGTGGAGCGATAAGATAATGGGCGCGCATGCGCAGTATCCGAGCGGTGGCGACCGGCCGCCGGACCACTCGACTCGACTTTACCCCGCGCTCTCTCTCTCTCTCAATTGAGGTTGCGTGCCGAGCGCTCATTGTTTGCAGCACGATGTCGATCCACAAGCTGGACGACTTCTTCCGGCTCGACGCCTACTTCCTCTTCATGCTCCTCATGCTCGAGCTCTCCGTCTGGACGGTGCTCACGAATCTGGTCCGTCGAATGGGCGGGGAAGGGGTGAATTGCTATTTATCCCTTCGGTGGGATTTTGCCTTCCCACTATGGAATTATTAGCGCCCGATTCGAAGCGGCATGCACACACGAGCGGGCGGAATTCAGATGTACAACGTGTTCGGGCTCCTGACTCCGCCGAAGGTCACCTGCAACGGGGTGGACTACGTCCCGAAGAAGACGCCCAACTTCTGCGCCATCTACTCGCCGGAGAACTGCACCATTGGAGAGGTGTCCTTCGACTCGTTCGCCAATCTGGTATCGCTCCTCTCCGCTCGTTGCGATTCACGCTCGTCTTTTCCCACGGCAGTTCCTCGGGGACTGCGCCTCGACGTCGTGGCTGAAGCAGAGCACCAACATCCAGATGCTCGGGCTCATCGTGGGCGCCTTCCTCTCGGGCTATCTGTCGGATCGGTACGGACGGAGACCGGTAGCGTTGCAGTCACGTGACTCGCTGAAATCCATCACCAAGGTGATGATTGGTTCGTTCGTGGCGTGTAGTGTGCTGAGCGTCTCGCTCGCTGCGTCGTCGTCTGGATGGCAGTACTTTGCGCTCCGAGGCCTTATCGGCTTCCCCATCGGATCGCTCTTGACGTGAGGAGAAGCAGAAGAGTGCAGATTATCACACACAGAGAGACTCCTAATGCGGGCGATTCGTTGTGAGCAGCGCCCGCCTTTAGTCTAGTTCAGTTGTGGAAGGACCAGAATTTTGCCACTTCGAGACACGTGAACGGCATGCATACATAGAGGGGCACGACAATGGCAGTATCGAAACGAGACGCAGAAAGAATTTCGACCGTTTTGAATACTTGAATCATTGGTTCTTTGGTCTCAAAAAATATTGGAACGCCACAGCAAAGGGAAAAGTAAAACAGTGCACAGACATTTCCTAGACTCTCAACCGTTCATGACTGGATGTATGACCGACAGAGCCTCTGAATTCCAATAATTTCAGAGTCTCGCTCGTGTATGCCGTCGAAGGATTTCCCTCTAAGCACCGGTTCATGGCCGTCACGATCGTCACCTGGGCGCCGGTTTCGCCTTGCCCTACCGCCCAGATTCAATTCGAGTTGCAGAACTACATGCTCTGGGCTCCGCTCGCCTACTATGCCCACCAATGGCAAAGGCTCTGCTACTTTACGAACATCATCAGCTGTCTGATATACCCGCTCCTCTTGCTGTAAGTCATCTCGTCTGCACGATAGCTCGCACTCCGTTCAGTCTGCTCGTCGAGTCGCCCCGCTTCCTGCTTCAACGGAATCGTCGACAGGAAGCCATCGACGCGCTGGCGAAGATAAATCGATGGAACCGCGAGAAGGTTGTGCCCTTGCTGAGCTGTTTGTCTTCCTCGCCTCCCCTCACATTGTCCAACGACTTCTCGCATGGGGGTGGTCAACAGATCGAAGAGAAAGATAAGGGGGGGGGGGGGAAATGAAGGGCCCGACCGACGGTAGGTGCAGACTCAGACAGTGGATGATCGATTATCGTGCTACCTGATACGGAGGCGTGTGACGTCACAGAGGAAGGCTATATTGGGACGACGAAGACCAAGTTGCAGATTTCTCGGCCCGAGATCGAGACGATCGTCGACCGTGAACTCGCGGCAATGCACGGCACGGAACTGCTGAGAACGCCGCTGCTCGAAAACGGAGTCGAAAAGTTCTTGACTCGTCGTTGAGTGATGAAACCATTTGAGTAGGAAGGTATCGCAACAGGGTGCCGCGAAGGTCAAGTCCTACACCTGGATCGATCTGTTTGCGACGAGGGAGCTCTCCATCTACACGATCTTCACGTCCATTAGCATGTACTCTGAGAGAGGATTGCAGTCAGAGGTCGTGGAGTTCAGATTCTCCGTCGCCCTGACCACCTATGCGCTCACCTTCAACATGGACGCGGTGTCGGGCTCAATTTATTGGAATTTCTTCATCGGCGCCTCGATTCGGTGGACGATCGCATTGAGCGTACGTCCTCCTCTATTGCACGGCAACCCTGCGAACTCGACGCCATAGGTCGCGTCTTTCGACAAGCTGTCGACGGACAAGGTCGGACGCAAGACCCTGCATACCATCACGGCGTCCATGATCTTGCTATGCATCTTCCTCATCTACATCTCCAGCGCCTTCAGTATATTGCAACCTGTACATACAATGTCGTCGAACGCTCGCTCGTACAGATTGGGAATCCCGTGACCTGATCAAGCGCTGGCTGACGCTGATCGCGTTCGGCTTCACGGGAACCGTCTTCATTCAGGTTTCTCTCGTTCCGCTGGCTTGCTCTTCATCCACAGACGATCTAGTGCATGATGATCACGTCCGAAGTCTTTCCGACTAGCATTCGAAACAACGCCAACGGGAATCTGAACGCCTGGAGCAAGGTCGGCACACTGGTCGGACCGAATCTACTGCCATGGGTAGTTTTCGCCACTTGAGAAGGAGGCAATCGAAAAGCCGTCAGTTCGACGCGCTGCCCCAGTTCCCGGCACTCGTCTACCTCGTGATGGCCTTCATCACGCTCATCGACATCGCCGGCTTCCACTTCATGCTGCCCGAGACGAAGAACATCGCACTTCCGTCGGCAACAACCGCACGGTCGACGCAGAAGGCGACCGCTGCCGCCAGATAGCACACGATCGATTGCAGAAGACACGTGTAGATAATAATAACAATAATAATAATAATGATGGACGAACCAGTACAGCCGTGTGGCAAATCTTGGTCCGGAACGAGAAGTCGTGCTATAGCAGAGCGCTTTTGTTGTCCCATCTGCAAGAAGTGATAGAAGGCCGCGGGCTATTCTATTGACGAGGGCGTCAAAATATTCGTGTTTCACCGCTGTTTTGCTCGCTCTCTCTCGCGCTGTTTCAGAATTCTTCAAGATGAAGCTATACTGCCGCGCTCGCGCGAACGGCGGAAAGACGACCTTCAATCGAATGGTATCTTCTCGTTCTCTGCGTTGTCAAAACAACGTCCAGACGACAATCGGAGTGGTTTTCAAGAAGAGGAGGAAACATGGTCGTGCTCGAGGCGCGTACTTTCTACAGGTTAAGAGTGCAGCCCGTGGCACCACGTTCATTCCGGTGCCTGAATCCGCGATTCGTCAATTAGGGCTCTAATATACGCAACAATGCTACAGATCCTTCCCAACTCGCTTTCGTTCGTTCAGCGCGATCGACTCGAGTCTGGGAAAGCCGTCCTCAAGTTGGGCGACACACGACTGACCATTAGCGAGGTTACCACCGGATCGTTCTAATTACGACAGGTATCGGTTTTTCTCAGGCCGATCCCCATCTTTTGACGATTCTCCTCGATCTGGTCGTGGGCGTTTCATCCGGCTTGATTCGTAACACTCCCGTGCACGGACTCATCGAGTTGGAGGTTTTCCGTACGCATTCCATTCTGTTCAACCGAAAATTAGCCAGCACCACCATGGCCGGCCAATAGGACGTCGCTCAGCATCTACGAGCAAAAGAAAATGGATGACGTCACGTTTGCACCCAAACTCATCCTGCTGGTGTTGGAAAACGCAAGCGTTTTCCCCCAAGTGAAACGTTGAGCCCATTTTCCAGTGTGGACTCGAGGAGATCGACGAGCGCCTGTTCGGACTGCGTGGATTGCGTCGTCTGTCGTTGAGGCGCAACGAACTGGGAAAGGACAGCGTCTCGTTGAATCGTGCTCTTCGCGTGGGCCTCGAAAGGCACTGGACACTGCTGGAGGAACTCGACCTGGCATGCAATCGAATTACGCTGCTAGAGGTTGTGAATTTCCCCGGCAAGGAGATCGAAAACGCTTAGCCTCGCACTCTGGCTGCTCTGCCTGTCTCTCTTAGTGAGCTCGACGTCTCTGACAACAAGCTGACGTCGTTTCCACTTCCACCCGGCAAGATGCTTCCGAATCTGCGCAAGCTAGACATCTCGAGAAACAAGATCAGCTGGATTCCCTCTACAATCGCATCTGAGTGCCCGGGGCTGAGTCGATTCGTCCTTTGCGAGAATCTCTTTCACCTCGTACCCGGCTGGATTCTGTCGGCATTCGACTATCAGCGTTTCGACGAATTCTATCACTACACCACACGCATGAACGTAAGCCCTATGTTGATTTCCTTTTCACTTCCAGTACAATTTAGCGGCTGAATGCTCTGCTCACGATGCCCGACGTTTGGGCGGTACGATTTCAAAGATTGCGCCGAGAGTGTCCGTTTGAAATCAGATGCCGTTCGATCCGACTCGTTCTGTTGATACTTCCGCTCTTTCTGAAGACTGGTCCACGTGGGCGTTTGACGAAGACAACGACGACGACGACGACAATGGCGATGATGACAAACAGCACCGGGTGCGAGTTTTTTCCATGTGCGAAAAATGATCTGAAATTGAGGATACTGCCCTTTCGCTGGGAAAGGCTCTCGCGCTGACCGGATTAACTCAACGTGACTGGCAACACTTGGTGAGTGAAACATTGTTCCGTGAACAAAACCTAGTTAGGCTGAGAGTCTGAATTCGCAATCGCGCGTGCTCGACATTTCGGACGAGCGCCCGTTTCTCGGTGCAGCCGCGTACAACTCTTTCGGTCGACTTCCTCCGCTAGGGCTGGTCCGAAATTCGCCTCCGTCCTTGCTCGCCATGGCTTATACGACCTTTATGAACAGGTACGAGTCGTATTTGTCTTTGGAAAGGCTTGTGAAATCAAAGACGTAAGGAATTTAGTCCGTTCGAGAGACGTCGGCTAGAGTCGACGCCGGATGCCATTCGAAATGCCGTTCTCCAGTCGTATCAAGCGCTTGCACACGCGATTCAGGTCTGTTGTAGTTCATAAAAAAGAACAACGGAACCGTAGGTGTGCTCGATCTGCATGCGTCTCTGTAGTCCGTGGATGTCGTTTCTCATCAATCAGTCTGAACGTGGGTAACCCGTTGAGAATGTTAGCCAAATTCTTTCTCAGACCCGTTCTGTGGTGTTTGCGTCTCGAACGAGACGTGGTGCGCGCACTGTGCGGCCGAAAAGAAACAACTTCTAGAGGAGTACGAGTACGAACGAGAGCACTTCACCGTCATTCAGAATATCGACGAAGAATTGTGAGGACGAAGCTGAACATACACCACGAACCATCGAAGAAGGAATGAAGATGATTTATCGAGATGGCGCTTCGTTGTCAGACTGAATTTCGAGGGGTAAACCCTCGAAAGCGGATGAATATGTGGAGCAGCACGGTAGTTGAGTGAGTCTTATGTGAGCAAGTGAAGGTGGCCGAATTGCCACAATGCACCGGAGTCCTCCTTACTGGAAGTCGACGATGTGTGGAGGAGAAGATGTGTAAGGGTGGAGGGTCGGATGAGAAAAAGAAAGGGGGATGGGCGCATCGAGACCGCAGGACTGTAGGGAAGAAAGTGAACAGAATATATGCACCGACGCCCGGCCGTCTATTTCTTTCCGTCCGGCATGACGACGAAATTCGCGCTCTGCGAAACGGACGAGACCAATCAACACGCGTTTATAGCAGTCTGGAAGTATGCAAATCAGGCTTCGGTCTGCTGACTAGCTAGCGGGTAGTCGCAGGTTTTCGACGCCGTACAAAATGGAATTGCTGGAAGAAAATGGTCGAGCTGTGGAACGTGAACGAGCCGTGCAAGCAACAATGAATTTACGATTTCACTTGTCCACACTTTTCCACTACCTTCACAATCGGCGAGCACGCCCGTGACATCACATTGGTGTGCATCAAATAACAAGAAGATCATGAATGATGATGATGCTGCTGCTGCTGTTTTTGATCGACACGACCGTCGACAAGTTGCTCGGTGCCTCTCTGTGGTCTCTGCCCGGCACGGAGTCTGCTGTGGGACCGCATTGTGAGACAGCCACCAAATCGAGTACCTTCCCGCTTCCAGCTTTTGCTCGATCAGAATTGGCGGTGAAACAGCGGGTGATGATTGTTTTAGCCCCTAACAAAACTCTCCGTCGTTTATGGCGCTCGTCACCTCTGCGATTGCCCTGGTCAGCGGTTTCGCACCACGATCGTCCGGCCACTCGTCGCTGTTGTCGTCGTCACTCTTCTTCTTTTTCTGCCAAGCTGAACGATTGCTGGCGAACGCGTACACCAGCCAAATCAAGAGAAGGAAGAGGAGGACCACGAGAATGGCTGTCCTCGTGCACATTCAGCAAAAGAAGGAAGAAGTGCGTCACCGATCAAGCTGAGCGCAATTACCATCATGGCATGGGCGTCGTCGGAAGTTGCTGAGAAGCCTCGTTGATTTTTCATCACTCACATACATTCTTCTCTTATCGTAACATACCCATTTCGTTGACTGACAATTCGCTAGCCTTCCCGACGCGGCTAGGAAATGCGCTCGTTGTCGACCGACTGGGGTGCGCAAATAGAGGCACAACCTTTCCTTGATACGTCATCCGGCATGCGGACGCACAAAGGCCAAAGCAAAAACACAAGCCTCTACGTCTGTCTGCGCAGAGGCTATAGTCGTAAAGGTGGAACGATGTGTGGCAGTCCAACGCAGTCGTGTTTTCAATCTTATCCGAGGGGTAACAGAACTCAGTCGTCCCGGAAGTATGACGATTATTATTTACAACAATAACTTCGGAATGATGTTGACCAGCGTAGCTGGCGATGATGTTGATGATGCAACGGTTCAAGAAGAGCGCCGCTATTGTATCACACTGCTGTTGTGCCTGCCCCTGGGATCACTTGGCTCTTCGTTTGCCGGTCGTCCAACTAGCTTCCAGCCCGTGCGGTTCTCAATCTCAGCAGGAGCGCATCCAATTCCCCGCGTCCCGCGTCGCCTCCTCCCGACACCAGATCGTCGAGGGCGTCGCGCAGAAAGCCTACGGGGCACTCTGTGGGTCCGCAGACACGGCGGCCATTGCCGTTCACACACGCACCTGCATCCACTTCAATCTGGCGTCGAAACGCGGCGTCGGACGATCGCTGCGCGTCGCCCACCACCTCCAGGAAGGTTTCCACGACTCGAGAAGCCAGTCCCGCCAGAACGCGCTTCACCAGCTCCTCTTCTGCACATCGTTCTCTTCTTTACAAGTCTGAAAGCGTCATGAAGAACCTGCAAACTTGCTCTTGTGCATCACATGGAAGGCCTGCAAGACGGATGCGTCCTGAAGCGCGCGCTCCGTTCTGAAATCTCTAGCGTTCTGCATAAGAACCGCTCTCGATTCGAACCTGTGCAGAACGCCTAGCAACTCCTGTCCACAAGTGGTCATGTACTCGGAGGGAGCGAGTGCAAACGACGGCAGGTTTTGCGTTCCAACGGTCGTCGACGCTGGCGTTGAGCCATCCGCGACCGACGACAACTTGGCGCGCTGAAAGCTCATGTTGCTGGTGAGAAAACGCTCCTTCTCCAAAATCACGACACCGTTGATTCGACGCCTCGTTCCAGCTTGTCCAAAAGCTGTGCCAGCGCAGCTCTCAACGTTCGTTCACATGCCGTCTTGTTCCAGCGCGAAAGCGTCCGCATATCGAGCGAAATGATGTCTGACATCGTTCGAATGAATCGTTGACCCCCCGAAACACGTCAACCAACCTTTCCACTCCTGCGTTCTCCTCCGGAAGTCTGCCATCCCGCCGACCAGCTGGCCAGAGAACGAGAGCAACGCGTAGAGGTCCTCCTCGCCGCGAGGCTAAACATCTAGGTGTGTGCAACGAGGCCCATTGCCGCTTGCCTGTCTCTTCGAGTCGGTCCAATACTCCCAGGCCTTGAGTCTGGACGCGAGGTTGTCGAGCGCCTTCTCGACAGGCTGACGAGCCACCAGCTCCGGCCTGTCGTCGTAGAGTCGAAGTGATGCGTCCAGAATCTGGCGCCGTCGTATGTATCGCGATTCTCCGCCACCAGCGTTACCTGTGCCAGCCAGGTGAGCAGCTCCGCGACGCCACTCTTCAGTTGATCCACGCGTTTCCGGAACGGACCCAACGTCAGTTCGAGTGCGTTGATGTGCGCCAGCAGTCGGCTCGTTAGTGCCGCAGCCAGTGGAGCCTGATGTGTGCGGCAATTCGACGCTATTTCGAGCGCAATGGTGCACGCACGCATCATACCTGCGCCTGCGCCAGGAAGTGCGCGTCGACGGCGTTCGAGAGCCCGAGGAAGCCGGCCTTGTTGGCTGTCACGGAGTGTCGACCGCATGTCTGCAACAGTGCGCGTTTTCTTCCCCGCCACCTCTCTTCTGCACATGCTATGCATGTGGGCGAGGAGAAAGTAATGCTCTGCTCTCGTTCCTCTCACAGCGGCGTTCACCCTCGATTGATACCGCGCACTCGTCTGTATGAAACTGATACCGGGTCTTGTGACTTGCTGCATCGTCGTGACGATGGTGTCTAATGTACGAAGGTCTCTCATGCTATTTCAATGCTTGCTTTCCACCACCACCTAGTTCTTCCCCTTCTCTCTTACGCAACTCACCCCAGTCATTTCATCGACCGCCCCCCCTCCCTCCGCTCCCCCGTTATCTCTTGTCTGTTGTCCCAAGTCCGTAGTCCGTGTTATTCCTTCTTCGCTGTCCACCCTACTGGACACGCAAGCCATCGCCGTGCTGCGATAATACGGATTAGCAGGAGGGGGCGCTCCTCCCTCTCCTGCTCCACACTCTGCAGAGTTTCCCCTACTCCTGGTAGAAAAAGGAGATCCAGACCCAGCCAGACTCGTGGTTGTCGTCTCTTCCACGAAACAGCGCAGTCTTTAGCCGTCAACAACAGCACCATGGCGTCGTTCGAGTCCGCGGCGGAGCGCGCAAAGAAGCTGAAGAAGTCGCCGTCAAACGACGAGCTCCTCGACCTCTACGCCCTCTACAAGCAGGTGCGTTCCAGTTGCGTCGATCCCACCGTCGTCATGGTTGTCGTTCGTGATCATGCAGGCTACGGCCGGCGACAACACGACCGCCGCGCCGGGCGTGCTCGACGTCAAGGGCAAGGCCAAGTGGAGCGCCTGGAACAACAAGAAGGGTCTGCAATTCGTATCGCCCTCGTCGTTTTCAAACGAGACGCTCAGGTGTCTCGAAGGACCAGGCCAAGGCGGACTACGTGACGCTCGTCGAGAAGCTGGCCGCCAAGTACGGCGAACAGTAATCGTGCGTGGGCACGCATCTCGCTCTCACGACAAACTGTCGTCGTCGTCATAAAATGTTAGCGCTAGGAAGTGCGTCGTTTTTGTCTCGTTTGCTCTTTGGCGTCGTCGTCTCTGAAGCCATCCAGATCTGGCGGCATCGTTTTGTATCGGACGCCTTTGCCCGCTGCGATTGTGGAACGTGTTTGGTTGCACCTGCGTTCCACGACCGCTTTGCATAATGTGGAAGTTATATGCGTATATGCGTGTGCATGCGTGCACTTTCTGCTGCCTCAACGCTGACACGCATCTCTGCTCGGTGAAGCCACCGCTCCAGCTGTGCGGCGGTGGCGGCGGTGGTGGTGGTCGTGGTGGCCGCCGCCATGCGAGAGAATTGATTGGGGCTTCTCCCTTGAGCTGCGCAGCTCCCCACCCCCCTCCTCGCCTCTCTTCGCCTAGATGCGCTTCCCTCCCGACCGGCAGCAGTAGCTCTACTACCTCCACGACAACGAGCGATACGGAGAGAGCTAGCTGAGCTCTCGCTGAATCTATGCGTCTAATGGCCCCGGTTCGGGATGCGGTGAGGCGCCGGAAAGCCGCCGTCGCCGCCGCTGCTGTCGCCTCCTCGTCATCTCCGACCTCCGCGAGCACAAATCACCAGGGCGCAAGGAGTTTCGGTGGCGCAGGCAGACGGCTCTCGGACGTGGACGAGGACGATGCGACGCTAAAGTCGAGACGCAGAAGGAAAGCGAGGCGAATCACGGTCGCCTGCTTGGTTCGATTTTTTGCGCGCACGCGGTGAAGCGGTACATCGATCTGGCGCTGCTGCATTCAGATTGCCGCTCTCATCTTCGTCGCCGTCACCACCACCGTCCTGTGGATGTTCCTCACCGCTACCAGTCCCGCGGCTGCTTGGGCGAAGATCCTGAGGTTGGTCGCGCGCCTCCTCATTCGTTCATCAAGATCGTCAGTGTCTCGCACTGGCGACTCGCCCCAACGCCGCTCTATGCAAGACGAACGTGCTAGCCTCACGATATTCCAGACTATCGGCTCGAATATCGCGGGTCGTCCGCCGCTACCTCTGGCCCCTGGGCGTCCTTCTTGTCGTCGGCACCGTGCTGGTCGGCGGCGCGGCGCTGATCTCTTGGCTCCGCGAGAAGTGGGAGGTCGCCATGGAGGAGGACGGCGACGGGTCCTCGGACAACGACGAGGACGAGGACGAGAAGACTCCACTCGACGAGAAGGCCGCGCTTCGGAGGGACAGCTCGTGTTTGCCGCCGTTTCCCGTTCCCACCGACACGATGGCTCGGTTCCGGTTCGCGGTCGGAGGGGGCTCTTCGCCTCACACCATCCAGCACCCACCCCCCTCCTCGATCGGGCTGGATCTTTCCTAATGAACTGGCTCTCCCTTTGCGGCAGCAGTGCGTCCGTCGTAAATCTTGTGTGTCCGCGGCCGTCCTCCTTTGAGTCTGTCTCTCTGCTGTGTACACATGCCATGCTGCTGCTGCTGCTGTTGCTCCATTCCCTGGGGGCGGACATCTTCTTGTCCTGCTCCTGCTCCGCCTCCTCTCCCTCGGCCACATCTCGACTTCTCAAGGGCCCTCGGCGGCGGCGGCGGCGGCGGCGACAGCAGCGGGGTAGTCGCGATCGCAACTGTTGATGCAATGAAGAGGATTGGGAATTTCTTCTTGCTTGCGCGCTCCCTCCCTCTCTCTATGTCGTTCACCCGCCACTCGTCACGCTCGCGCCTCCGAACCTTCCTTTCTTCAACATCAAACGCCTCATCTATTCTCGCATCGTCAGTCGTGGTGTTCAGTCGTGTTTCGGTTGCATCCTGGTCCGTCTGCAGCATTTCCCCCTCCCCTCTTCTGGGCACAGTGCAACTGCTGTCCGGTTTCGTGCGCCATGTGCGTGCCAACCAGCGGCTGTATATCGAGCTGCGTCTCGTTTCGCCTCTCCCTCCCTCTGTCCATTTCTCTCTCTCTCTCGCTCCAGGATGAAGACCGGTCGGTGGACGGGGGAATTTCCACCGCCGCCTCCAGCATCCTGCCTCTCATGTGTAGCCAGAGCCACCACATCCATGTATCCTCCTCCTCCCTTCCCCGTCCGTTTCCCTTTCACCTTGCCCCGTGCGCCTCCGTCCCCCCCCCCTTGGTTCCCATTGTGCCCGGTCTGCCTTTGCTCTGTTTACGCTTCTCTCTCCCTCTTTGCATTTGTCCGCTCCTCCTGCTACATGTCTTGCCGTGTTACTCCCTCTGCCTCTTCCCTCTCTCTCTCTGTCCTTTGCGTCTTCATTCTGCAGACAGAGGCACAAACAGAGAGGCCGCCGCCGGGTTTTCCCGTCGAGTTTTCTCGCCTGTCCGGACTTACTCCCTCTTTTCTCCCCAAGAACTGGTCACCGACCGCGTATTGTGAATGCCTGTCTCGTCCTAGAAGCAGAAGCCCCAGCGCCGCCTCATCACTTGCGCAAACTTTGGTTTCGCTGGCGGTGCGCGCTGCTGTTGCTGCTGCTGCTGCTGCTACACAGCATACAGTTAGCACATCAGCTGATGTGCGTGCACAAATGGAGCTGCACGACCTCTTGTTAGGGCTCGGTCGTACACGCTCGGCGATTCGCCTGCTTCTTTGATAGCATGCAACGCCCGCTGAGTCGCTTGCCAGCTGTTTGCCAGCTGCTTTCCGGCGCAAATGCACGATGCCATTGGGTCGTATCATCCAGTGCAGCGCTTAAAATTCGCCCCTTGCTGCTCGTGTAGCATTTGACGAATGCCCATCTGCACACGGCAGAAGACGTTTCTCTTCTTGAAAGCCAGAAACGGAGAGAGCGGCAGCGCATCCGCCATGCTGTCGCCGTTTTCTTGCGCCTCCCACACATGAATTGGCCACAATTTCAGCGCAGTCCGTCCAGTTTGCATCACCCTCGTCCCGTCTTCCCTCCTTCGCTCTTCAGCCCTCTCTCTCACTTCATCATCTCCTTCCTCTCTTGCTGCCGCTCTCTTGCTTTGTACGCTCGCGTGAGTGTGTAGCATCTCTATCCCTTCCGCTTCCTTCCAGCCGAACTAGCACTAGCAGCTGCTGCCGCCGCCGCCGCCGCGCTGCCCAGTGTGTCCGTCTCTCTTTATGCGCCGCCCGCACTTCTTCGATTTTCCCCTTGCTCCGCCTGGCTAGACACCATGTGACCAGTGCTGGTGGCTCCTCCCCTTGGGCCTCTTCCCCTTCCTACCCCCCACCCCCCCCCCCTCTCCGCTCTCCTTGGCTCGCTGCCAGTCCACTCGTACATAGTGGTCAGCTGTGCCACTGCTGCCAGCCTCGCCGATCGATACTTGGTCTTGGAGCGGGAGAGAGTATTGGAAATTCTGCCCGCTCCCTCGCCACCCGACCGGCTATTGGGTGTCCCTCGCCCTCTTGGTCATTCTCTCTCTCTCCCGTTCCACTCGACTCGGGCGTATACACTCTCTCCCCTCCCTTGCTTTGTTGTTGCCCGGCAACACTGCAGGCGGGTGCCAGTCTCTCTCTCACTCGCTCTCTGTGAATGCGGACATCAGCTGACCAGAGGGTGGCAACAGCAGCAGCAGCGGCAGCAGCAGCCACACACGCACGGAGACTCCATTCATTGCCGCAATTACCGCTCCCTCGCTCACTCACGACTCTGCAATCCGAACCCACGCTTACTGGCCGACGAGTATTGATCTGTGTGCGCGCGCGTGCGCGAGATCTTCCCGCAAGTGGAAGAGGTGAACTTCTCCTCCCCCCCCCCTGTTGCCGTCCGCCTCGAATTTGCACCTACCCGGAAGTGGTGTGTTGTTGCAGCGGATCGATCGAACCCCTCCCGTCTCTAAGTTCGCTACCGGAAGAGGAGCACTGCGGTTCACGAAAAGATGGGCTTTGCGTCGTGGCTCTCCTCACCAGAGCCGCAGCCCAAGCCGGCGCCCTCGATCGGCGCCCAGATCGCGGACAAGCTGCGCCATGCCAAGGACTGGGTCAAGAGCAAGTTCTCGAGGAAGAAGGATGCGTCCGCTTCGGCGGAAGCTCAGGACGGCAAGGCAAACGCAGTGGTGCAATGGTTCAAGGCACTTGTGCAGGTGCGACAATGCCTATTAGAAAGATCCATGCATTTCCAATCATCACGACGGTTCAGGAAAAGGAGAGACTGGTGATCTTCGTTGCGATCGCCGTCTTCCTGGCGCTCGCCTTCGCCAGTCTGGGCGAGGCGGAAATCCGACGCGGGTGAGTCATCTCTGACGATACGTCACGATATCTCTCGCCCCCTAATGAACGGTCCAATTCGACGAGCAAGATCGCCGCCTCGTTTCAGGTGGACTGCCGTCCGCTCGCTGTCCGCCTCGCTTCTGGGCGTCTCTCTTCTGGCCGGCGCCGCAGTTCTGGCCATCTCGCTGGTTCTGGTCTTCGTGGAGCAGTGGCGCGCTGCTTCGGCGTCTCAGTCGTCGCCGGCCACCAAAAAGAAGTCGTCTTCCTCGTCCGTTGACAGGTTTCTCGCATCTCCCTCGCCGCGTTCGATCCAACTCTGCGCCCTCTTATAGCGCATCGTCCGGCACGACATTTCTCGACAAGATCCCCCGTCCGACCGTTCGCCAACTGGAGCTGGCCGCCGTGGCTGCAGCGGCTGCGGCCGCCGGGTACGGCGTCTACACGTCGTGCTGGGCGCACAGCACCGGATACTACTAGGAAGATCATTGCGGAACTGCATAGTATCAAGCGACTAACAACAACGACGGACGACAACATTTCCTCCTCCACCACCACAACGTCTTCGTTTCAGCTAAGTCTAGTCCGCTAGACACCTCATTCTCCTCCCTTTCGCCCAGTGCGTCATATCCTCTCCCGCTTTCTAGACTACTGACAATTCGGATGTCCACGCAGCAGCATGCCACTACTTACACACTGTAAATACCCGGCTACTTATCGCATGCATTTCTTCTCCCTTAAAACAGCTCTACTTGGAAAGAGACGAACCTCCACTCCCAGGACAAGGTACTTAATACCACCACCATCACATTTGACCTCCAGGGAACCAGCGAAACATGTTTTCTAGCTCCATTTTCAAGGTACACTTGAGACAAACAATCAGGACAAGCGCAGAAACCACCAACTACATCACATTTCGTTGCTGTTCCCCTATCTCATCGATCTCTCTTTCTCGCAACGCCTCCTCTCAGGAGAGACACCACACAATACCAATCGAAATAAACACGAACTGCTGGGAGACGCGCATGGTCCACTGCAAACTGACCTCGACAAGCGTTCCGAGAAGTTCGAAGGCTCGATCCTCGGACGAGGACGACGATAGTGCGTGTTCGATCCGGGCGCGGAGGTCGACATTCTGAACTTGCTTTACCCGCCGCCTTGCAATGCAAAATCACCTCAATTCCCGCGAGGCAAGCCTTCTCGATCAGCGACTGTGGAGTGGCTGGCAGAGAGGAGTACGTGCTAAACAGTCGGTCGACTTTCGAACGCATACACTCACTCGCATGCGTCTCGAAACACGCCGGTCACGTGTTGCCAAAAGTCGTCGACGATCTTCGGCACGTCGTCTGCGCCCTCTTGATCGTCCACGGACGTGGAGAAGGCTCGAACGCGTGACTCGATCTGACGAGACACCAGTGCGCCGAACTCTGTTCGAGTTACGCTATTTGAGGGATTAGAGAGCGGAGGAAACCTTCAGTACGACTCAAAAGTTCGTACACCCCGCAAAGTGCAGCGATCTGCTCGACGTTCGACGTCAGGAAAGCGGACTCCTCAAATGTGGATGGGTTTCAGCGAAAATCTACAGAAATGTCCCAACCAACTCTCCGCTCCTCGACTGGAGAACCTCGTCCTTCAGCTGTTCCAGCAGAGTCGACTGTGCCGCGGTCGAGTCATACTAGGGCCTTGACGTTCCTTGACAAAGTACACCGAATTACCAGACTGAGCGTCTTCATGCTATGTTGCATTGCGTGCAGATGTGTCAGCAGTTTTGTCGGGTCGTCTCGTTCATCCTGAACCGCTTCCACGGCCCGTTCCCAGGCTTGACGAGCCTAGAGCGAATTATCCTGTGCTGTTGGAACGACGACGCAAACCTGCAGCAGCTGAATTAGTTGATCCGCACGTCGACGCGCCTCGTCATACTCGAGAATGGCGCCGGCGCCGGCGAGCGAGCCCTGAAGCGTCCGCTTGCAAAGATGAAGAATACACCATCGATGACCTCATTCTGTCGAACCACTCGCATATGCTCCTCGAGCGACTGTTTCAGTTGACCGATTGAACCGACGACCGACGTCATTTTCTCATTCCTATCAAGGTGGAATTTGCCGCATTGAGTTCATCACAACAGGGCAACCTCGCTCGAACAGCCTCGATTTCGACGCGTCGCCGTTGCGTGGCCGCGTCGAGGTCGAGCATTTCGCGTTGCACTCTTTAACTTTTGATTCCGACACCAACAAGAGGCGACACCGACTTTGCCAGTTCGCGTTGCAGTCGTTCCCGTCTCTGGGCCGGCTCGTCGAGTGCGGCCAACAAGATGTTCAACTGTTCGACGATCTGCGCCTCGACGTCGTTACCCACCGCCTACGTAGAATGACCGTCTCTAGCGGGAAA
>JACMII010000392.1:0-20307 GCA_014805405.1 Bunonema sp. RGD898
CTAGTAAACTCCAACTCCGCTCCACAAGCACATGTGCAAAATTGCAGTTCCCAAGATGGACGAATCCCTGAACTGGGTGTTCAAGATCCAAGACCAGTGTCTTGATTCGATCGGGAGTCGACAACCCGGTCAGCCGGCCGGTCTGTACGGCTGTCACGGAACGGGAAATCAGGCGAGCATCGCCCGCGCGGCTCAATCCCATCAAGAGATTTTCCCCTCCATTTATAGGAATGGATTTACGAGGCGCATCGGGGCAGACTCAAATCCACCACCAATGCACTCTGTCTGGACGGCTCCAAAGACAACAACATCCAATTCAGGTGCTTTGGAAGGAAACCGACACGCGCGCTATTTTGACAGGAACTGCTTCGAGATCAAGCTTCAGTGGGCCATCGCTCCACTTACGGGCCAGCTCAAGCAGGGCGACCGTTGTCTTGGAATTGTGCCGGGCAACTCGCCGAAGGATGCCAAGCTCGACATGCTCGACTGCAACACGGAGGACGCCAACCAGAAGTGGCTGGCCGAGAAGCCGGCCTGGGCACAGTAGTGGCTCGAGGGCAGCGCCAGCAACGCCGGCAGCAGCAGCAAGTGAGAGCGGAAGAGATCCGAGATGGGTAGACGTGATTTCGTGCAATCCCCTGTTAGAGCCCGCTATATTGATGTTGCCGAATGACGAGGCGAACACACGACCACAGACACGCACATGTACACACTGTCGTCTTCCAAGAGGCCATGCGGCAGTTCCGGGATGCGACAGTTCCGGGAGACACATCTCACCGTTCCGCGTCTCCCGAGGACGCGCAGCTCTCCCAAAGCATCCCTCCCTGGAACTGTCGCGGAACTCGACGACTCAGTCAGTCATTCGACCGCTCCCGATCCGATGTGATTCGATGCACGGCTCACGGCTACATTGTTGAGACTACTTGCGCACCACCATGAATAATATCACAACAGCCTGCGACGTGTTCTGTCTCTGGATCTCTCCACCACTGCGCCTTCCCCTCCCTGCAACGTCGGTCTGCAGTTTACACGCGTGCGACCACGTACACCTCGTTGGAATCTCTAGCCAGCCTTGAGCGCTGGAAGCGCGGAACTCATCCGTTCCAGCCATTCGAGTAATGCTCCTTCGTTTAGGTGTTGCTACCTCGATGCTACGTCATTTGCTGTTGGTTGCGTGCCTGTTGGCGGCCGCTCGCGGTCTCTACTTCCACATCTCCGAGACCGAGAAGAAATGTTTCATCGAGGTGACTGCACGCGATTTCCCCGACACCGACCGATGCAGGAAATTCCCGACGAGACGATGGTGACTGGCAACTACAAGGTGCAGCTTTTCGATCCGAACACCAAGCAGTACGGCGACTACCCCAACATTGGCATGCACGTCGAAGTCAAGGATCCTGACGACAAGGTTTCCTCTGGGCCTCCGCTCAACTGACTCGTCCCTCCCCCCGTTTCAGGTCATCTTGTCCAAGCTCTACACGTCCGAGGGCAAGTTCACCTTCACCTCGCACACGCCCGGCGAGCACTCCATCTGTCTCTACTCGAACAGGTTGTTGCCTACAGTCGCGTGCTGTGAGCCAAAACCATGACGCCGCTTCAGCACTGCCTGGTTCTCCGGCGCTCAGCTGCGCGTACACCTCGACATTCAGGCCGGCGAGCACGCCATGAACTATCCCGAGGTTTCAGCGCGGCGCTAGTGTTTGCCACTTCTAGACTTTTCCAGATCGCCCAGCGTGAAAAGTTGAACGAGCTGCAACTGCGCATCCGCCAGCTGCTGGACCAGGTGGAACAGATCACCAAGGAGCAGAACTACCAGCGATATCGGTTCGCGATTTATGTTTCCAACAGTGGGGAGCCGTCTGATTGTAGCGAGGAACGCTTCCGAGCCACCTCCGAGTCGACGAACCAGCGCGTGCTCTACTGGAGTATCGGACAGGTTTGTGGCGATTCGCTGCTGTAGCCGTCCTTTTGAAATTCCCAGACGATCGTTCTTCTGCTGGTCGGCGCTTGGCAGATGCGTCATCTTCGTGGATTCTTTGAGGCCAAGAAACTTGTCTGATGGGTAGGACTTCTCGGGCGCCCTGTGATACCTCTGGTAGTAGAAAGACTGTGTGCTTTTGAGAAGGGAGGCGCACACATACATGTTGTTGTACTACACGGCCACACCAACTCATTGACTTCGTTTGGATTTTTGGTTCGCACCTCTCTGCTGCTGCCGCCGCATCTTGTTGATGACATGTCGTCTGATGCGTACAATAATAAATATTTGCCTCCATTCGTCGAGGTTGTCGTTCTTTGCAAGTGCGTCTCATCTGTCGCGAATACGGAGCAAGCACAATTGTTGGATTGACGCAGTCGCAAGAAGATGAATCGTCTCCTCGCCGGCCTCAAGTCACCATGGGCCTTGGGCTTTAGCGGATTTGGATTGTGCTACGGAGTCTACAACATCGTCGAGTGAGTGGCTCTTTCACTTCACAACCATATGGCTGTGCCAGCATGTCGGCGTCTGGTGAAAAGTACGAATTGGACCAGGATCTCTCCGGCAAGACTTACATTGTGACTGGCGCAAATTCTGGTGAGCCAACTTGTGCAATGGCTTCAGTACGTGTGCGTGCGTAGGCATTGGACGACAGACCAGTGAAGAACTGGCCCGACGAAAAGCCACCGTCATCATGGCTTGTCGATCGCGCGAGCGCTGCGTCGAAGCTCGTCGAGAGATCGTGCTCAGCACTCACAATCGACAGGTCTACTGCAGGTTTCGTCGCGTGACTTTCCCGCCGCGAGTTGCGTACCACCACTCTCTAGGCAATGCGATCTGGAGGACTTCGATTCGATCCGCTCCTTCGTGGCCAAGCTATCCGAAGGAAAGCTGGCACTGAATCGAATCGACGGGGTCGTGCACAATGCCGCAATTCTGAACTCCGAGCGAGCCACGAACAAGGTGCACTACAGAGATTTCGGCTTGGCACGTATTGATAGGATGGGATCGAGCGATCGTTGGCCGTCAATCATCTGGGCACTTTTCTGCTGACCGGACTCATGTTGGACAAACTTCTGACTCAGGGTCATCCTGCGCGACTGGTCTACCTCAATACGAACGTCATCAGTCGCAAGTGAGGCAGCGCCTGCACACAGGTCTATTTCGTAATGCAGGTGCCAACTGGACCTGTCAAATCTCAATATGGAGTCGGTGAAAGGAGGAGACAAGTGGGATGGATTCGAGGCGTACAAACGAAGCAAGTTGGCCGAAGCGCTGTTTGTCAAGGAACTCGCAGATCGCCTCAAGGGTTTCATCGAGCTTTCTTTGAGAGATGCACATGCTGGAGTTCAGATACGAACGTATCCGTCGTGATGGCTGATCCCGGAAGAACCAAGTCTGCCTTGACTCGACATCAGGATTCGCAGCAGTTCTTCCTGTCCCGATGGCTCGTCAATTTCGTCGGCTTCTTCATGGGCGAGCGGAAAGTCGAGAAGGCCATCCGACCGGTGCTGTATGCCATCGCCGATCCGGCGTCTCAGAAGGACAACGGCGTCTTCTACGAGTGAGTCGCGCACGGCAATTCGCCGCCTGTCTGACTGACGTCTTTCAGTCGTGAACGAAGACTTCAAGACTGGGGCGAGGAGGTGGAGAACGCCTCGAAGCGAGCCCAGCTCTGGTCGATTTCCTCCGCCTGGTCCAGGTCTGTGCGGAGGGAGGGAGACGATTTCACGCAATCCCATGCAGACTGGAAGACCAACTGCGACTGCTGAAGGGGGAAACGAGTGCGCTCGTAACGGCGGCGGCGGCGGCGGGAACGACCGAAGGCGGCGAAAATTCTTCGTCTTCACAGTCCAGCACAAGAAGCTGGAGAACTCTGTGGCTATGGTAGACCGATAGGAGAAGGAGAATAATAGCGGCGGCCGATGGCTGATCAGTCGACATCATCATATGGAAGCGGAGAGATCTAATTGTTGTACAAGTGTGCGGATTAGTGGAAACGCTGCTGGTCTTGTGACGCTGACGGCGGCCAGATGTGGATGGCATAGCTGGCAGGCGACGCGTAGGCGAGCACGAATCGACCCAAGTGGAAGGTCTTGCACATGAGCGAGTCGCGGAATCGGGTGCGTGAGGCGAAGTCTGCCGGCGAGACGATAACCTCGAACGAGACGCCAAAGTGCGACTCGGCACGCCTCTGAAGAAGGGTTCGATTTCACCGAGCCGATTGGCCTGCCTGGATGTGGTTGGCGTGCATTTGCATGTGGCAGCCACTAGGCGACCGCGCCCTCTGCACCTCCTCGACGGATCTGTAGAGCAGGGCCTCCAGGCGTTCGTCGCAGCACAGGAATCCCTCCCGGTTGGTGTAGCACTCGGGCGGCGGCTCGTCGGCCTCCAGCCTGTTGCTGTCCCGTTCCGTTCTCTGCGACGACAAGGGGTGTGCGGTCGTCGCATGCGCATGGCGCGTTATCGTTCGTACCAGTTCGGCGGACGAGTTGTGCGCCGCTGGCACGAGCGGCCATCGCACCGTCATACTGATCGAGGTCGTCGTTGACGGTGGTTCCGTGGTGGTGGTCGTCGCCTAGATCGTGTGTGTTCACTTGTATAGTGTCCAGCAAAGAGAGTCACCTCAGTGGTCGTTGTCGTCGTCGTAGTGGTCGTGGTAGTGCTCGTTGTAGTGGGAGACGTGGTTGTGGACGCAGACGATGAGGTGCTGGTCGAAGTGATGGGGTGCTGATGCACGAACTGCGCCGTGGTGGGAAGTCCACGCGAGTCGAGATGTCGTCGTAGCAGCAGTTCCTCGTCGTCCACTTCACTGTAGGGCGATGACGACGGCGGTGGCGGCGCACTAGGGTCGGTCGTGCCGCCGCGAAGACGAGCGCGCAATGAGGCCGAGATGCGACGCTTCTTCCTGACGCGCACACTATCGGGAGGGAAGTGCAACGCTCACTGAGAGGAGTGTCGCGTCGATCGGATGAACGCGGTGTCGTGAGACTGGTGGTAGACGGGCGGCTGCGACGGAGGAGCTGGCGCCGACAGCGAGCCCACGCTACGCGCACGAATCGGCGATCCGGAAGAGGAGGCGGCAGATCCCTTGCCGTAGTAGCTGCTGTACGCCGACGAGGAACGCTCCTTGCCCGCGATACGGGACTTCGAACCGCCACCATCACCGGCTTCCTCCGCGTCCGACTCGTCCGTCTGAAGAGAGACTGTCTTCCTGTCTGTCTCCACGACGATGGTGATGATAATGATGATGATGACAGATCCCCGCCCCTCTTACCATGACCGGAGGCAGTGTCTCGTATCCGCGCTCGTTGAACACCGGCTGAGATGGGAGCGGAGTGGGCGACGGCGGCGGCTGATGGTGCTGCTGCTGCTGCTGCTGAACGACAAACGGATGATGGTGATGCGAGCGAGGAGGCGAGTAGTAGAACGTGGTCGGAGCCGTCACGGCTGATGCCGAAGATATGGGCGGCGGCGAGGATCGTCGATGCGGCGACAATGGTGTGCTCCACCTGGAGGTGGTCGAAGAGAATGATGCGCCGCCGTCGTGCGTCGTGGCGGTGGTCGCCGCAGTCTTCTTCTTGGCTAGGCCGGTCGGCGGCGACGACGACGAGAACGAACTGCGTCTGGTGTGTCGGTCACGGCGTTGCTGCTGCTCGGTCTGCGGTGACGGTCGACCGTGCGTGGCGGCCACGACGACAGGCGCCGTCGCTGGCTGCCGACCGACTCGGAGTCGTCGTCGTTCCTCGCGCAGCTTGCCCAGCAGCCGTTCCACGTCGGCCAGCCGTACGGCCTGCCTCCACTTGCTGTTGTTATTGTTGTCGTCTTGACCCGTCTTCTCCTCGTCCTCGTCCGCCTCCTCCTCGTCGGCGGTGGCGGCGTCACTCCACTCGGCCATCGACGAGAGTACGGCGGCCGCCCGTGGCCTTGTGGCGTCGAGATCCTCGTCCTCGGTGAGTCCGTTTTTCACAGGACGATGATCGGGCTGTTTGCGCGGAGGCGGCAGGGCCTGTGGTTGCATGACGATCAGCTGGTCCTGCTGCGAGTCCACTCGGGTCTGTTGCATGGTCAGTCTCTCGTCGTCGTCGTCGCCTCGTCTCTTCTCTCCCCCCCCCCCCACCCTCCTATCTTTTCCTCCCCCTGTCCCGTTTCCTGCTCTGCGAGCCCGCTAATGCGAGCACCTTCTTCGCTTTCTCCCTCTTCTGTCGCCGTCGTCGCCGCATTACGTGTACGCTTTATGCCGTGTGGACGCGCGCGCGCTCTGCACGCACAGCACAACACATCATGGTGACCGCTAAGAGCAAATGACACAACGCGCGCAGAGTGTTCCAGCTTCTATCTGCCACCGTCACTGCCCTCCCTCCCCCCTCCCCGAATCTTGAACCAACCCTGTCCGTGGGCGAGCCTGCCGTTCCTGTGCCTTCCTCATCTACGCCCTCCGTCCCCTCCTCAGCGACGATCCGTTGACTGGTGCCCTTCGTCGGCAGCAGATCAATGTCGACGTCGGCGTTGATGAGCGGCGGAGTCCAGGTCGACGGACGATCGTCTGTCACAAAGGAAGGGGGAGGTAGTGGACGACAGTGAAAAGCAGCGGACTACGCAAGGCGGAGGTGGTGTGCGGAGAGACGACCGAGAGGAAGGCCGACGGATTGGGCCGCCATCCCTCGTCTGCCAGCAGCGACACGTCCGGAGTGTAGAGATACTGAATGGCGGCGGGTGGTGAAGAGAGAAGAAGGACCCGCTGAACGTTTGCTAGTCATGTATGCGTTACCTGATAGCTGTCGGAGGAAGGCTGAACGGCGGCCAGCGAGGAGATGACCAGAACGAGAAGAAGAAGAAGAGGAAGAAGATGCGGCTGCTGCCAGAGATAGAGCGGCAACATCGGAAGGCGAAGGTGGCGAAGGAGAGACGGACCGACTGATGGAGCTGGCTGCCGTTATGCGCCACAGAGCCTGTCTCTCCCCCCAGTCAGGCGCGCGCGCGCGAAGGCGGCGTCTCTCACTCGACGGCGGCAGAGATGATGCACACAAGGAGAGAAAGATGCAACAGAGTGCCGAACGCACGCTAATGGAATCCTCTTGCATCACCCCCACCCTTATCCTCATCGTCATTAGTAGAGGATCGCAGAAGGAGAGAGGCATACAGTTGAATCGATTGCACTGCAGTTGTTGACGGGGACAGACCGTCTGTTGTCGCTAGCGACGGCGGCGACGACGGCGGCAATCGTCGCTGTCCCGATTATTTCGAACGCCCTTCTCCCTCTTCCCATGCCCAACATAGTTCCTCTCCTGCTGCTGCTGCTGCTGCTACCGCTCCTGCTGCTGTTGATTTTCCTCGGCCCGAGCGAGTCGTCTCTGCTATCGTGCGGCAAGATATCCAACGGGTCTAGTGCACATTGGTGTGGGCCGACTCTGCTGCCGGGCTCCGTGGCTCTCGCCGACTCGATCATCGCCCAAAACTGTCCCAATCGTCAAGGTCTGTTCGCTTTCGTGGTCGTGCATGTGTACGTACATCATTACCCCTCCCTTTCGAGACGCTTTCAACGAGTGCTGCGAATGCCACGACTTCTGTTACGACACGCCGACCAAGACGACGGCCACCTGCGAGTCTGACTTTCTGGCCTGCCTAAAGACGGTCGCCGGATCGGATGCCTCCTGTCGAGTGGGTGACGTTTTGCATTCCCCATTCAGCGCTCCCTTCATTGCACACAGTACGTGGCCGAGCTCTTCTCGTCGCTTACGAATTCGACGTCGTTCATCTATCGACCAATCGTCAATTCACTCGGTCTCTGACAGCCCGGCGGCAGCACAGTCATCATCATCTCCGCCCAATGAATAATCATCATCGCTTGTTCGCATTCTCTCCTCAAATCACTTGTCCGTCTCCCCTCCGCACCAGTCATGCTCCTCTCGTCGCCGGCTCTCGTTCTGTGCCTTCTCTTCCTCGTCGGCGGCGTCTCGTCGTCGGTCAACACGTTCTCCTGCGGATCGGGCAAATCGCAGAACGCCGTCGCCCAGGTGTTGACCGAGAAAATGTGCAAGAGAACGGCCGGTATCTCGGGTCGCCATCCGGAAACGGACCGATGATTGAGATGACATCAACAAGTGCTGCGAGTGGCACGACGCCTGCTACGACAGTCAGCTGGGACAGGCCTACTGCGACGGCATGTTCTGCAATTGTCTGGTTCGTAGTTGGGAGGAACGACGGGACGGAAACGCGAGGGAGCGACGCTACTGCAGGGTATGCGACTTTCACTCCCCCCATCGTCAGCGTACAATAATCCCATCGTCAGCGTCTGGTCGAGCTGGCATGCGAGGCGGTGCGCATCTTCGGCGCACGCCCATACAAAAGTTCCAATGATCCGCCCAAATAAAGCACCGAACGAGAAGCCAGCACCAGTCGTCGTCGTCATCATGTTCATGAAGGCTGTCGCATCTCTCTCACTTCGCTCATTTGGCCTTTGCGTAGATGGCCGCACTGGGTGGCGGAATCCGGTTGGGCTTCTTCGGAGGCACCGTCTTGTACGAGTCGCGATCCCTCTTGTCGCGCGGCGATCGAGATCGTTTGCGTCGTCGGTCGTCAGGACTACGATGACTACTTCTTCGGGGCGACGACTTCTCGGTGCGTCTTCTCATCGGGTCTCGAGGCGGAGAGCGCGACCGAGAGGACGAACGACGACGCCTGCATTGATGACTAGGTGAACTCTCCCTCTGAACATGTCTGTCTAGCTCTCATGTTTCATTCTCTGAAACCCCGTCTTCAACTGCGCTGATGATGGCTAGCAGTTATCTTGAGCGTGCGCTCTAGAGAACGATCGTTGTGCTGTCGTCTCTTTCGGTGACTACGGTCTTTCTCTCCTCTCTCGGCCACGCGAATGTCTAACGGCGATTGGGAAATTCAAAACAACCCACTTGTCGGAACGATCTCGATCACGATCGCGATGATCTCTGTTTCGATCCCGCTCTCGGTCTCGATCCGAGGGGCGGCTGCTCTTCTTTTCCTGCTCACGCTTTTCAGCCAACTTCGCTGCCTCCTCGGCTCGTTTTTTGTCCTCCTCGCCGAACCGAATCGTGTCGAGCGCTAGCAGCAGTCTGTCCCAGTTCGGTGGCTGCAGTTCCAGTGGTACGCCCCAAAAAGCAGGTCGACCTACGTGCTTGCGCTGATAGAGCCGGCAGAGCATGTGCGAGATGTCCCGCATGTCGCGATCCGAAGCGTCGAACAGCTCGTGCCACAGGAACGGCTTCTGCGGTAGGGAAATGCCCATTTTCCGCGCAGCCAGCCAGATGCAGGCGCAGGCGATCGTCTCGGCCGTGTATCTCAGGAACATGTCCGTTCGCAGCCCGTCGTTCATGTACGACCTGCAATCATGATGTCCGTAGGGAGTGGATGCACACCAAACACCAACCAGGCCATCTGCATCACGTCGCGGTTCTCCGAGAGCTTCAACACGTGCAGATAGACGAAGACCAACTTGTGCGGGTGCTTGACGTGGACGACGAAGCCGAGGGTAGCCAGAAGTCGTCGCTCCGCTTTGATCACCTGAACACGCAAAACCGAATGGTAAGCCGATCGAGGAGTGCGGCACCTGATTCTTCAGATCGACGTATTTCGTGTTCAGAAGACACGGCAGCAACTTTGACCTGCAACGTGACGCTTGACATTGTGGGGGAAAGCAAGCTTGTTGCGCCCGAGCAAAACGGTTTCACCACCCAGTGGACCTAAAATGACCAGGTCACACGCATCTCTGCATCAGGAGATGCGGCCGAGGCAGTTCGGGCAACTGAAATGTCAAGGCTTTTCAGTCGAGAAACCTGGCACAAAGGAAAGCATCGCGCCATGAGGACGACGACGGGCTTTCCACAGGGCAGCGCCCTTTCAGGTGCGGATCGCCAGAACCACACGTTTGCTGGTGCACCTATAGAATGATTATTAGGCGATTCATAAACTCCAAAGAGTCTCTGAAACTATAATTCATCTCGAAACAGCGACGACACACTGGGACGCGCGCGCTCAGGTGTTTTGCTCGGGCGCAACGAAACGTCAGGAAAACTTACGCTTCGGATGGACGACCTGAGGAATTGAGGCGATGCAAGGCTTCCAATCGCTGGAAAACGTTGATAACGTCTCGAGGACGGCGAGGTGCCTCTTCGATTTTCGACGCCAACAGCAGGCAGGCCATGACGGTGTGCTGCGACGCACAGCGTGAGCAAAGATCAAAATCAGATCGACGCGTACCTCGAAGTGGAACTTGGCCATTGACTTTTGATAGTAGAATCGGTGGAAGAGAATCTGGCCCGTGGCCGCCGCAGTCTGTGGCAGTTTCAGCAATATAGAGCCGGACTGAATGAGCTCGCAGGCGAGATACCGAATATCCTGGAATAGGAAAACCGTCGTTGCAACCCTCCGACGCAACAAAACCGTTTCCATATCCAGGTCAATGCCGTCAGCAATGCTGGGCGGATTGTTGAGTTTTGCCAGCGATTCCGCGTCTTGCGTCAGAAGCCATCGCTCGCAACTGATGTCGATGGCGGAATACAGCCTCCTGAATGGACTCAATTCGATTGCAAGCCAAAAATACCTCATGTTAAACGACGAGAGAGCGACGTCCGGGTTTTCTGGAGGACCGGCAGACGTCGAAGCGGATGTGGACGCATTGTTCGACTCCGTTGTGGCAACCTGTATTGCTTGCATTTGGTAAAAACGATCTTATCACCTTTTGTGCATGCTGTCGCACAAACTGACTGGCTTTCATACTAGCGATTCGCTGCTTCTCAGCTATCAACGCGCGCTGTTCGGCCGACATCGTAACGTTCTCTGCAATTTTTGCGCTTATTTCACACAAAAAAGAACGCGTGTGATAGATAATGCACTACCTGCAAGGGACTTCGAAAACCGCTGCAACCACAGTGACGCTACCAACCGGCGCGCGAGTTGGCGATGGGTCGACGAAACAGACGGGTAAACTGCAGACCGACTGCCACCATTGCCATGACGACGGATGCAGCGGCGGCGGCTGTGGTTGGGGCGTCGAACTGCGAGCGAATGACCAGTGCCGTTGACCGCTACTGCTGCTGCTGCTGCTGCTGTTGCTGCATTACAACTGCTACTTTGACTCGATGAAATGTTGTCATCCGAAGCAGTGTGGTATGGAAAATGGCTCACTCGTCGTGCTGCGCCGCCGCCGACGGCGCTTCTGAATTCGGTCTCCTCCTCACAGCCTCTTGTCCTCACGCTCCGCGATCTCTCCTACGATCAGGTTTCGTCTGACCATTTGCATAGGATTTGGCTTTAGCTTGTTCCGCACGAGTTCTACAGTCTGAACTGCTTCTTTGTTGACCGCCAACATCGACGGTTTTTCGGTGCGCCGTTCCGCTCTCGATGGATGAGGGCTCATGCCAGTGGTACCGTACAACTCTCAGAGGTCTCCTTGCTCGAAACTTCCCATATGACGATGAGCAGGACATCTACTTTCATGGCTGTACGACGGACGACAATGCATGCGTTGTGGTGGAAATCCTTCATGCGGCCACAGACCCAACGGCAAGGTGCCATGTCCCGAAACAATGTCGTTGCTATCAGAGTGACGATCACGTGAAATGCGCATCAATCGCTTGGACATTGGTTCCTCTTAGTGGAACTGCCCCGGAAGAATCCGTCAACTCTTCTCAATGGCAACGATCCATTGCATCGGAGAACGTCTCACCCCGGTTTCTTTCAGGCAAGCCTTGTGTCCTGGGAGTGCCCGAGCTCTCGCTTTGCTTGGCGGCGCTCTGGAATCTGCTCTCGGAGGATCGAAACCCGGATGTCGAATGTCTGCACGAATCCGCGTTTGCACAAATTTCGGAGTCGCCATGCCATTCATCGAGGTGGACGCTCGTTTGAATACATGCGTCTTAGAAGAGAGTACATGTATTGTTGCAGGAGAACGTCTTTGTCAGCATGTACGACCGTGTGCCCGGGCTCCATTGGCTTCCTGATGGTCAGCAAGTCGACGCGCAGTACTGCCAATATGGTTGTTCTAGGTCGGATCGAAGTGGCCGATTCAGTGCCATGTTCCATTCGTTCCCCGTCGATCAGGTTCAGCGACGTGAGTCTGTCGGCCTTCGAGCATCATTTATGCTCGCAAATCAACAGGGTTGGGAATTTTGTGATTGTTTTCGTTCTACCTCGAATAGGACAATGCCTGTCGAACAAACACTCCTGCTGGACCGGATGCTGAACAACCGTTGACAGTGGTTGATCGTCGTCTCACGGTAAGCACGATTCGGCGCTTACCGAGCATGACACACCAAGATCGGTATTCACAATGGCTTCTGTTGGCTCGGGAATCCACAGCGACTGAATCTGCTGCCTGCCGAGATTAGCACCCAGCCCGTGCATCCGCCGCAGTACCCGATTCGATCGGTCACCTTGCAACGACGAGTTCGGCGCTTCTTATCGACATCTCGCGCGAGTCTCAACCTCGAGTCGGTTGCTAGCTTACAGACCCCTCACACCAAGCATTCATGCAGAGAATTCAACGACGACGTGGAGCTTCGTGCAGCCGGCGTAACGCTCGAGGGAAAGCTTCCAGTAGGCGACCCCGAATGTGTGTTGGTCGCGTCGTTCGACTGTCTCGTGTCGAGACACACCTCCGACGCAAGTCTTCTTTTCCCTTTTACAATCCTGTTCGCTGTAGAGAAATTCACCATCCTTGGGCGAGTGGATCACAATTGCATGGGGTGCTTTCTCGCCATATGGACGGCAGCCTCGTCCTCACTCTGATGATGTCGTTGAGTTGCGATTGTCCGGCGGACCGAAGCCGAACCCATTCAACGTCATGGTCTTCAAGAACGTGAAATCGTACGCCCTTCTTGCGACACAATCATCCATTGACGTAGAATGATGATGGATTCGACCGAGAACAGTAACTGTCGATTGTCGCTGCACTTCACACTACTATGCGGCGACGCTGCTGCTCGAGAGGTAGGTTTCCCATCCTTAAGTACGACGTTTTTGTCATCTTGTTTGCTGTCGTCTCTTTCACTACGACCACGCACAGGTTGTTCCATATGTGCCGAAACATGTTCCGGCGGTGCGAAACGGGCCAGAAATTCCGTTGGACACGTATTCCAAACAGCCACGGTAGTTTTGATCATTTTCATGACGTGCATGATGGACTTCAGCGAAACGAGTGACAAATCCGTGGCAACGGATGCACAGTCTGACATCGAAGAAGCAGCACCCTCGCCGATTCAGCGTGAAGAAATCGACGAGAGCGTAGGAATCGACGTTGTCCAATACGCAGCTGCTACGAAGCCTGATCGAGGGGTGAGGACGACTTATGGCAGTGATTTATGTTCCTAGACTCGACAACAACAACAGCAGCAACCATTGTACGCTCCAGCGATGGAGTCTTCCATCGAAGCGCAGCTCATGCTGGGACAGTCGATTGCGACAGATTCAGCTTCCATTCCGCGGCATGTCTTCACGGTGCTGAGCAGCAGTACTGGGGTGGGCACCTTGGGTTGCTGATCTTGGCCAAAGCAGACATTCAGCTCGACCATGTGCGAGATGCCATGGGGAAGTCGGCATCACTGGTGGAAGCCAGTTCCCGCATTCCGTACTCTGCTCGCCTAGAGTCGTCCGATCCACTGGTTGTCAATGACGTCATCATCCACCTGCTTGCTATCGACGTGTAGGCTCTTCTCGGCTGGTTCGCTTCGTGCGTCGAGCTCGTGGCTTTAGACAAGCGCCAGTGACGTCGCCACTGCTGATGCCTGGGGACACGGTTTTCTTCACGTGGCAGTTCTACCGTTTCCCGCTGATCACTTCAGAGAGGTTTGTGCGGCCGTTGTGTGCGATATAGGTAGCGTGAACCAGTTTTCTGTGCGCTCCTGCATCGAGTCGCGATGCAAACAGCAGTGGGCTCTGTGTCCTGCGCCGTGTAGATAGGGATGGCCACGCCGTGACTTCCGATCAGTTTGCACCGGCTGGATTCAAGGCCCGGCAGACTGTGGACGCCGAGCGGGGACTTCCGCCAGCCGATCGTCTTGCTGCATATCTTGCAACTCAGCAGGTTTCGTAAGAGGCAAACCAGAAGTGAGCGGGCATGTTTCAGCTGATGATTGATGTGTGGTCGTCATCCTCTCTGTTGCATATCGGCGTCGCAACGCTTCCGCTTCGGCCACTGTTGCGTGCTTGTCGATCTGCCGTCGTCACCTATGCTCAGGTGGTTAGAGTGCACGTTTGTGTCTTATCGGAATTCCTCAGACTGCCATTGTGGATTTCTCGGATGGGCATAAGCCGAATGCAGTGGGATTGCTCTATGCCCGACTGGCCAATGTCGGAATGCCGGCCGTATACAGGAATCCGAATGTCGACAAATCCGACACGTTTCACCATCTGCTCAGGAGCACGACCGATGGTTCGCTACGAGAAGCAGCTAGAGTTCGAGTTCGCTCGCTCAATGCACCGAACGACCAAAGCGCCCTGCAAAAGTTTCTCGCCTCCGAACGGTACGTCGATCTCACCTTTCATTCATCGCGTCACTCGTCATGCAGTCTCGATGTACAACAGCGCTTCGAGGAACTATTCGGCCGCGCATCATTGGATCGTGTCAGGCAGTGGGAGAAGTTGCGGGTATTCGATTCGCACCCTTTCCCGATTGCCCCCTTCTTCGTTCAGGATGCCGCTCCTCCGCGAGTGTCTCGATTGGCAGCTCGGCGATTCGTGTTTGCAGAGGAACTCGAGGCCTACAAATCGATGAGGGCGCAGAGCAAGGCGTCGCGTCTCCTGCAGGCAAGTGTATCGGCTAGTTCTGCATGCAACCGTTGCAGGCGGTCTTCTCGTCGATCACAACTCACCGCGCGGTGGTTGGGATACTCGGGCGAGCCGTGCTTGTGGAATGGCTCGTGCACAATCCGTGGCCGGAGCCGATCACCGCTCGTCTGCATTGCGCGCATCCTGCCCTCTCGTAACTCGCATCAATTTCGCATGCACGTCGTCTTGTTTAGTGTGGTGACAAACGACAATGAGCTGGATCTCTGGCGTCGATTCTGCAAGCAGCCTGACGACGATGGCGACGCTGCACAAGCGATGCAGAAATTGGACCTATCGGCATTTGGTGAGCGGTGCGAAGAAGACTCCTCCGTTCGCGTCACCCTTCGTCCTCTGGAATCTCTCGTTGTGCCGGTGCGCTGGGACGACTGGCCGGCACAGGGAAGTTCGTCCGCCGAAGGAGGTGGTGGTGTTGATTGGGCTCACCCAAAAGACGGCGGCCCACTTGAGGATAGCGCAAAGGTGGGGGTAGAATTTCATTGTTCCCATGAACAAGACGTTTAGATGATTTTATCGACGGTAGATACGGACGAGCCGCTCGGAATTCTCAATGTCCACGTTCGGTTTCGACCGTACGCCCTTACGTCTTCGGTGCGTGTGTTTGTGGATGCTGGCGCATCTTGGCGACGACGCATTCGGTTCGCTCCAACTGCGAAAGGTTTGTCTGCTTGAGACTTGTTGTGGTATGGCAACTACGAACAGCACCTCTGAAAAGCGTGCGATGCTCATCGACCGACGTGAGATGTCAACTCGAGCTTGGTCATCTGGGCACCCCTCCGACCCTTATTCTTTCGGTAGGGCCAGTACATCGATTGGCAATCGCTGATTTGCAGGGCCCAAGCGGGAACACGGGATCGATGTACTCCTTCCTGGTACTGTGCTTCTCGGACACATTCCACGCTAATCTGACGCAAGTCTATCAGGTTTATCGCGCTACAGCTGGAGACGCGTTTCACATTTGCACATGTTTAGTTTTTCGTGCACTCGGCGACTCGAGTAGATCTGCACGGATGGCAAGGCCAAGAGATCCCTGTCGAGTTGCACCTGGAGTGAGTTCTCTTGTTGAAATTGTGTGGCCGCATACTTCGCTGCCCTACAGCGGTCTGATGGTGGACGAGCATCAAGTCGTCAGCGTTCACTCGGCGTCCGACGACATGAGACCTACGCGTTCGCCAATGGTGGTGGAATTTGGAAAACCCATTGCACTGACGTGGACGCCGCGTTCTGCGGGTGACGCCCAATGTCGATTTCTGTTTGGAAACATCAAATTAGGAAGTCGTGTGCTACGTGTGAACTGTGTGGACACGTCCACACATCGGCTGTTGTGCTCTTGGCGATTGCACACTCAGGTTGAGCAACCGTCTGCAACTCGTCGCTGTCACATCATTCTGGCGTCGCACATTTCCAGCGAGTCGCAGCGCAAGGTAAGCAGTCATTGTGGTTTTGTGATGCGAACTGGATCGAAGGCCTTGCCGCTGACGAACCCGTACGATGTCGCCCGACGTTTCCGGGCATCGACGTCACGACCGGATCTTGTGGAATGCGGAGACGTCAATAACGGCAACCCTGTGCGTGCGCATGCCGACTATCTCGTACCGCTTCGATTTCAACAGCTCGGAAGAGTGCGAGAAAGTGCAGAGGTGAGGTGGTCCCACCGTCAAGACATTCAACCTTTCCAGTTGCTGATATTCGTGCACAACGAGGACACGCACGTTATGGAGGAGTGTATTCAAGTAGCGCTGAGCTGCCGATGATCGAAAACTTTATTTGATGGCGATGACGATCGTAGCCACTCAACATGTCTGCTTCTCAACAACTAGTCAACACGCCCTGTTCCCATCATCATCGCCATCATCATTATCATCATAATGCCTGTTATCAGTACGATGAAACTCGAAGAACGACATCTGTGCTCGCAGTCAGGAGACAATCACAGCTTAGGAACAAGTGTGTGTGTTCAGGGACCCGTAGCGAGAGAGAGTGCATTCGTCGCGCTGCACTCGTCGCATGACTAGTTTCAGTATGTGTATGTGGGGGGGGGCGAGTTTTCTATCCGGCTGGCGAGTGATGATGTCATGGCAAGTGCTGTTCTGCTGCTGTCACAAGGTGGATGTCGATTGATTTGTGAACGTAACGCGCGATCACAGGGCGTCGTGGTGCTGGAGCAGATGATCAAGTGGGGGGAACGACTCGGTGCGCCATCTCTCTTTAGCCTTGTAGGACGGGAAGAGGCCCACTTTCCGGGTACGTCGATTCTCGCCTCTCGACCACCCGTCCCAGTGGTTGCCAGCTATCCCGACCACGTCTCCAATCTTTAGCTCGATTTGCTGCTCGTTCTCGGGATTGTGCTCGATGATGACATCCACCTCGTGCGGATGTTGGCCTGAGAAAAGACGGCTGACATGCAAGCGACTGGGGGAAAAGCCACACCTCCGTAGTAATAGAGGTCGTCGAGCGAGTGGAATTGAACGCCCGTGTCGGCGTTCCGCACTTGGGCCAGCTCGTAGCCCATTCGACAGACTTGGCTGGAGAAGGTGCACACCAGATACTGCGCGTGAGACAGCAGCCAGATGTCCGTGATCACGCCGGCGAGTGCAGCGTCCGAATAGCGAGTGGCGACCGCCGCCGAGGCGGCTGCCGACGCGTCCGCGTGTATCTCCCACGTGGACCACTTCGTCTTGGCCTCTTCCACGACGGCCGGCTCGTCGGTCGCGACCAGAACGCGTCGTTTCAGCACAGTGCCGAGCTTCTGTTCCTCGATGCGGAACCACCGCTCGACCCACTCCATGTATTCGGACAGCTCGTGTCGCGCCGCCTCCGTGCCCACCTTGTCCGTGCGACGGACTTGCACTCCCACCACAGGACCTGCAATGATTTCTCCTTCTTTTTCTCTTGTTGTTGCATGCTCTGTGATGCTTTCTTCTCTTCTTTCAGATCTCCGTTTCCCCTATGCGCCCGCGTGGTCGTTTGCCATGACTACGCGTCGTTGCTCGCTCATCCGGGCCTACACACAACTCGCTTCCCCCTCTCTCGAAACGAGCGAGGGAGGGGGTGCGCATGGTTAGAAATGCGGGTGCGCCGGACGACCGTCTCCTAGCAGACAACACTAGCAGTAGGACCGGGACAGAGGGAGAGAGGTCTGCCGACCTGCTCATCGCTCACTTCCCTCTCGTCTGCCTAGTCACTGCGCTTCGAGCCAGCTCGACATGTCTCTTCCGTCCCTGTCTCAACTCGCGCTTCTTTTCACCTGTCTGCTCGCACTCTCCGGTATGAGCTACTAGAGGCTTGCATCCATCCCCGTCCGAGTGACACGTCGCATTCAGAAGCGCAGACGCTGCAGTGCAACGTGCTCAACACGATTCCCGGCCTCTCGACGATGACCTGTTCGCCTTCCGTCTATCAGTGCATGAAGTTTGTGTGCAGGCTCAACGGCGGTGAGTGCAACTAGGAAGGATGAGAGTGCTTGCTTCCGTGGACAGGAAGCGGGACGAAGGGGTGTGCGCGTTTTCCGGCGCAAGCGAGAGAGCGAGAGACGACGGCTTAGTGGAGGAGAGAGTGGCAATGACAAAGATCGCCCCTTTAGGAAATACCATCTCGAAGGGATGTAATGACCCGACCAACCCGGTGACTTCCTCCTCTACACTCATCAATAACTGTCAAGCTCAGGGCGGAAAGGTAGGTGGTGGTGGTGGCCCTCGACCCACGGTGTTCAGACGGAAACGAAGTGTAAATGCAGGGCAAGCTGTACGTGTGCAATGGCAGCTTCTGCAACGCGTCCGCCACCACGTCTCTCTCGTCGGTTCTCGCGCTCCTCCTTGGCTCACTGCTCGTCGTGTTCGTACGAAGAGACTCAGTCATCTTCCCGTGAAGAAAGCACCGCACAAACACACTCCTTTCCCGTTCCCCGGTCAAAGATCGCACATAAACACAGACGCAGTGTCACCTTTTTCGAAGCCCACCAACGAGACGGCCGTGTCCAGATGCTTCTTCAGGTCGCCATGTGGTCTCATCAAATACCACAAGAACTGAATCACATTTGGGCGATGAATGGGGGCGACGATCGTGCAGTACCTGCGAGATGAAGTAGACCGGAGGATTGGAGTGGTGCTGAAGGAGAACGGGCGCCAGTTGAGCCGGGAACGCGAGCGGAAGTTGAGCCGGTCGGTGGCCGAGCGCGTCCACGATGGGAAGACTCAGGACGCGCGCCTCGTCGGCGCCGACATCTCCCCAAGTCACCGCCTTCTCCGAGGACTGGCAATTGTGCGACGGATTGTACACGAACGAGGGTGGACCGAAACGCTCACCGAGATGTGCGACTGTGTGCAGTGTGAGATCGGCTCGAACACCCCGTTCCATCCGTTCTGTGAGTATCGCCAGGCCCGTCCGTCTCCTTGGAAGATCATGGTGCGGTTGCTGCTGAATGCCACGATGGCACAGTACGCGGCGTGATGCAACTGACAGCCGAAGCCGCAGCCCTTGTTCAGCGTGCACACCAGCAGTCTGCAAGTGGATCTCTGTCTGCAGGACGAGCGCATCGAGGAGAAGTGCATACTTGTCCTTTGTGCAATCGGCCGGATGCTGGATGTCGTGGATTGCCTGCTGCAGGAGTTTCGTCGTTTCCCTCAGCTTCGTCTCCCTCGTTCTGCTCGCGACGGTCGTAATGTTATCCAGCAAGGCCGTCAGGTGCGACCACTAAATCGGAGATTATCGAACAAGTGAACGACAGAGTCGTCAAGATTACGTGTTCCTCGAAGTGCACGAAAGAGGCCAAATCCTTGCGCATCATAACGGATCGCGCGTAGTAGAACAGCTCCCAGACGTGGTTTTGTAGCGTTCGCAACTCGACCTCCAGCTTGCCCCCCGTGCTCTCATCACTTCCCGTGTTGCCGTGCACCTGCGGTAATGGTGGGTTCATATGCCCGACAGAACGGCGACTACATTTTTCTCCTGTACGACGGCTTTCTGCGGTTGCAATTGGGCACTAAGCAGTGTGTCGAGCTCGCGCTCCAGTTGCTGGTTCCGCTGTTCGAGTGCTGCCACTCTGGCTTCCCACTCGAGTTGACTCTCGATGTGGCGCAGATCTGGAACGGAGGATGGATGATGAAAGGGGGAGAAAGAAATGTGCCTCTGGCGTTGTATGGCGGTACGCCGGTGTTGGCGAACTGCGAGTAGATGAAGCAGGCTGTCAAGGCCCACAGGAAGAGGGCTCCGATGAGAGCACGTCTCAGCCAGCCGCCGCCGCCCGCTATCCAGCTCTCCATCGTTCTCGCTCTCCTAGTACTGCTCCTCTCCCAGATGGTGCCGTCGGTGTCGTCTCCGCATCTGTGCACAAAGACATCCCCTCCTCGTCCTTCTCCTTCCTCTGATTGGGAAGGCACACGCGCGCGCGGGCACACGCGGAAACCGACACCTCTAATGGATGCAGACCTCCCCTCCCTAGGGAACATTACTTCGGCCTCCTCTACTGTACTGCAAACGGAATGCGGCAAGCAGGGTGCAAACTAACGCAA
>JACMII010000393.1:0-16114 GCA_014805405.1 Bunonema sp. RGD898
GTCTACTTCGTCCCGATCTGCTTCTCGAAGAGGACCGGGACGAGCTCCTGGATCGATTTGACGACGACGGCGACGACGAAGACGAGGATGACGATGAACTTCGGCTATCGTATCGATGTCGGCCCTTCCTCTTCTTTTGCTTTTTGCGCTTCTTCTGGTTTCGTTCAGAGCTGATTCGTATCGTTCATTACATACAATGACGGTTGCAGTATTACGTTTTCTTCTTGCGCTTGGGAAGTTTCGTCGTAGGAATCTCCGGCTTCTTTTCAGCGTCTTCGTTCTTTTTCGATAGGGTTGCCGCTAACATTCGCTCACGAATCTAGATTTGACATATTTTGATCCTCAACAACAGTTTGATATTACCTTCTCCCTCATCTGCCGCTCCTTCTCCTGAAGCAATTGCTGTCGAAGTCGATTCTCTTCCTAATTTTGATCGTCTTCATCAAATAAAGGTGGAAAACCTTGATCGGTCCATCCTTGACAAATGCCAACAATTCCTCCTTGCTTGCCTGGGAGACTTCCGCCTTGAGATCTGCCTGTTCCTGCATCCGACGTGCCTTTTCCCTTTCCTAAAATCAACTAGTTGTGCTAGCTTGATTTCATACCTCAAATCTCCGAAAGATGGCACTGGCGAGTCGCCGGGCCTCCACTTTCCTTCTGGACGCTTGAACTTTCTTCTCCTCGTTGGCCAAAAGCGCATCGAGTCTTGCGACTTCGGCAACGTGTCTTTCATCCAACTTCTATCGCGAAATTTTGCAATATACAAAGCAGGTAACCTTCAGTCTGCGTTTGGCCTCTCGTTCGAGTCTCCGTTTCTCCTTAGCCTCGGCCGCAGTCTTCGCGTTCGCTTCTGCTTCCTCTCTCAAATTGTCTTCTTCCATTTGACCTGTTTTCCAAGTCAAACCTTTGCCTCTGTAGATCCTCGTTCACCTTCTTGAGCTGTTCCAGAATATGGACGCGTTCCTGCTCGCGTTTCGCAATCTTACGCTGCGAGAGATGAGCCGACCGATCGAAGTCGATCTTTGTTGGAGCATTTTTGAACAAGTTGTATTCACAAAATCACCTGCGAAAGAAGCGCCTCCATGACCCGTTGGCGGCATGCAATAACAAGCGTCCTCACCGCAGTTTAGGGCTTGAAACGACTAGCAAAATAAAATCAAGAAAACCCGCCTTGATCGTCGCCTGCGCGATCCGCTCGTCGGTCAGCACTTTCAGCCATCGGTTATTTCTCAGTTTTGCCACTGCTTTCACGAAGCCCGCGTACTCGACGAATTGAATGTAGCACTCGAAGAAAGCTTTCTGTACTTTTCAACCTTCTCATTGCAAATAAAAATCCCGCCTGCGACAGAAGTTGTGGCACCCGAATTCCACTAACTGCCTGTGTCATTTCCTGTCGATGCGGATCGTTCATCGGAATATCGATGTGCCGAATTTCGCCAAAAACCGAGAATGTGGCGGAGAGACGCGATTCGGAGGGTTTGCCGTCATCACCCTGAAGTTTTGTAATTGATCTCAAAACAAACTCATGATATTACCGCAAACCAATGAGTTGGAATGGGATGCAGATGAAGAGTATCAGGCCTTTCGCCAGGTAGCGATTCGTCCATATGCTTCGCTTCTCGAAAGAACGAGTCCCAATCGTGACGAGTTGGCGCATCGGTCGCCGCTTCGCCGGCGCGAATCTATTTTTGAATTTCCACCTAATAATACATCACAAAAACGCACTGTGAATGGATTCGCGTAGCCGACGATCTTCATCTCGTGTTTATGCAGCATCTTCACTAACTGCATATTGATCATAGTATTGTATTTTCTAAAGCGAATTCTCCAAAACGAAAACCTTGATAAGAGTCGATCGCTCCGACACCTCGGCCTCGAACTTGACCTTCTCCTGATTGGATTCCACCACTTTGACGGATTCGAGCTGCACTATAGCTCTATTGCAATCGTCTGAAAATCTACCTCGGTCGGCGCCACGGCCTTCTTGATCCGTTCCATGAGATCCCAGTTCGTGAGCGACTTCCCCGGCGCCCGACCCTCATAGT
The DNA here is from genome assembly GCA_014805405.1 of Bunonema sp. RGD898. NCBI lineage: Eukaryota > Metazoa > Nematoda > Chromadorea > Rhabditida > Bunonematidae > Bunonema > Bunonema sp. RGD898. The sequence goes on from JACMII010000393.1 coordinate 2,046, forward strand.
TCAGATGAACCGAGATGACGAGTCGACAAATCGGACGCAGAAAGATGCCCAGGCGCTCGTCCAGAATGGCCAGGCCATCTGAGAGAGTTGCCTTTTGGATAATATAAATAATATAAGCAAATTACTCGTCGACTCGGCGCCGCTACCCGTCATTCCTCTCCGGCGATGATGCTCGATCTGCGGTCAAGCTTTTCACGTGGATAAAATGCGAAACTACCTAAGTAGTCATCTAACGAACGGCGGTAACGCAAACTTGCTGATTCCGTGAAGAAGATTTCCGCAAGATTGCGCGGGGCGCGAAATCAAAACGCGACGGTAAAAACGCGGATGGCCGTCTTTTACTCGCCATCCTTGTACACGTCTCGCTCGCGAGTGTGCACTCTCTCTCCAATGTGAAATTTGCGTTTCACGTTCGACTTTTGTTGCTGTAGCACACCTCGCAGTCGAAGCCGTTACTTCGTCCTGCGAAATGCCCTATTACACTGGTTTAAAATGTTGACTTCCAGAGGTTCACCATGGGTCTGGCTGCCTCCTTCGTCACCACGCTCATCCTGACGATAGCCATTTTCTGGTCAAGATCTCCCCCCATTGCTGACGCCGCTTACACTGAAGATGGAGCGCCGGTTGCTTGTGGATCCCTCGTCAAGCTTGTTAACGTAAGCACCCCTATAAATCTAAAACCCAAATTCAGGAAGGCGCGCGCCTCCATTCGCACGAAGTTAAATACGGTTCTGGCTCCGGACAGCAAAGTGTCACCGCCGTGACCAATGCGGACGACGTCAACTCGCACTGGCAAATCCTGGCGCGTGCGTTTCCGTAGAAATTGCGCTCGTAAAATCAAGTAATGCAGCCCTTGGCGCGACCTGCCACCGTGGTGCCCCGGTCAAGTGCGGCGCCAAGATTCGGCTTCTTCATCTGACGACTGGCTGTTATCTTCACTCGCACTCCTTCCCGGCACCGATCGCCAAGAATCTGCAGGCGAGTGGCGTTTTTTGTGAATAGAAATTCGTCGTACTCGATCATCATAGAATATGCTTTTCTCGCAGTGTTTCTAGTAAGAGAGATTGGATGCTTGGTTGGTTGCATGGCGTTGCTTTCCGTGGCTTTTCAACGATTTGAGGCTTCTGCGTCTAAGGAGATGATCTGCAAGCAGTTCCATAAACTCACTCTCAGGAAGTCTCCTGCTTCGGCGGCCCGCAACAATCCGACACTGGAGACGAGTGGACCGTTCTATGCGAAGACTCCTCGTCCGATATCTGGAGCATGTCCGATCGAGTTCGATTCCGACACGCCGACACGCAGCACTTCCTTGTGCTCTCCGGCAATCAGTCCGTTTTCTCATCCCTTGCATGACCGTATTGTCATCATAATCATCATCCCCATACAGATACGGAAGACCGATTCAAGGACAGCGAGAGGTGGCAGCAGCGCTGGGATCGACCGGACAGCAGTACTGGAAGACGGCGGAAGGCATCTACATGATGTCGAGCGATGACGAGTGATGGTCTCCGTCGCGTTTCGACCGGGATTCGTAGGAAAGGAGAATACGAGTTGGAGCGCTTTCTGCAGTGAAGTCCCGTCTGTGATCAATCGCAGGATCTTGCCGCCGTTTTGTGGCGTGCGACTCAGCACGTTGTTGTCGCGCTATCCACTCAATTTGGCCCATTATTCGCGTTACGGCAGTGCAAAGACCATTGAGAAGTGAAGTTTTGGTCCGAGAAAAGTTTGCGAAGATGCACACTCACAACAATAAAGCGGAAAGGAGTCGTCAGCGTCTCGTCGAGTAGCCATAATAGTGAATTTATTATTATTAGCATGTGTCATCGCCATCATCATCGCCCCTCTCTTTTGTCCTTCTCTCATCCTCGTCATCTTCATACGCAAAGTGCCTAGCATGTGTTGTGTGTGTGCTTTGTCGAAGAGCCTCCCTCATTCTCATGAGATCATCAACATCATCATCATCATAGCGAAATAGTAAAGAAATATGTCAGCGGCGAGGGCGGTTTTGTCTTTGACTGATCAATCATCATAGAGCTGACAAAATGTAGCTTTCTTTCTCTGAAATGAGCGCCGGGTTCAGGTGTCTTCCTCTTCGTTTGCGTGGCTAGTGTCTTCTTTGTGGAATGAGAGAAATCTGCTCGGAATTTAGGGGATCCAGAGACACGGCGCGCAAGGACCCGTCTCTCTTTCGTGTCGGGCGATCTTCTTCGTCATAGAAGTAAGGACTATTGCTTCATCTTTCTTTCCTTTTTCTGTGCCTCGACCTCCGCGGTGTGTCGAAGAAAGTGTCGTGCGGGTGAGATCCCTTGTGATTGATGATTTCGCCAGTCGTCCTTACTTCTTCTGCAAGAACGCCATCGTCGGCACATTTCTCCTCGTCTCTCGCTCCCTCACCTTTGCGTCCGTCTTCTTCCCGGCCGCCTGCGAGATCTTCCTCGGCGCAGTTCCTGCTCCGGCTGAGCCGGGCTTCGCACCGTTCTCTAGCTTCTTTCCCGCTCCGGTCGGCGTCTTGCTTCCGGCGCCAACCGGCGTGGCTGCCGCTTTCCTGACCTGCGACGCCGCCACCGCCTGTCCTCCTCCCATTTGGGCCAATCCCGTTCCAGCTGAGCCTTGTCTGGTCGGCGGCGGCGGCTGCTGCTGCTGTCCTGCCACGATCGAGGCGCCCATCTGGCCGGGCCGTCGCATTGCCACAGCTGATTGAGAGGTCGCGGTGTCGCTGAATACGACGCCTTTGCGAGGTTGTTGCTGTTGCTGCTGCTGCTGGAGTTGTTGCTGCATCTGCTGGGACATCATCATGCCGGTGTTCGGGTCGAAACCGGCGGTGGAAGCCGTCATCATCGGCACCATCATGCCTGCAAGGACGGGGGTTTGTGATGCGCGCGCACGACTGTGAGTGCCGCCCCGGTTGAAAGGGATTTTACTTTGACAGTTGACCGAATGCGAAAACAACAACAACAAGAAGCTAGCAGTTTTGATCGAGATGATGACAACTGATGTGTGGGTCGAAGTTGGACATTGCATTCGGTTGCCTTTGTTGCCGTCTCAGACAATCGGCTCGCAGTGATCGACGAAAATGCAACGTAGAACGTCAAGTGCACCAACCCATCTGGTACTGCGGCTGCTGCTGCTGCTGTTGCATCTGCGGCTGCTGTTGCCCAAAGGTCTGGTGCATCGCGAGCGGTTGCGCCTGGAGGAAGTTGGACGGCACCAGTCCGCGCTGTCCTCGGAGTTCGCCCAGGTAGAAGCCATCTTCGTCCATCTCCCCAATGGTTGTGATCACGTCCCCTTGTCGGAAGGACAGTTCCATCGCCTCGGCGTCCACGTTCGGGCTCAGCGTCTTCGGCTCGTAGTCGAACTTGGCCACCATCTGGCGCAGGACCTGGCCGCTGGCGCTGCAATTTTGTCGTCATTATCCGTTTCGATTTGCAAGCGTTTACTCTAACCGCTTTCCAATCACTATTTCATCATTATTGATGATGACCTGTCCGCTCTCGATCGAATAGATTGTGCTACATAGTCTCGAAATCGAGCACTTGGACGCTTCAAAGCTAATAGCTGATCGATGTGCAGTTATGGAATAGTGAACACAATACTCTGAAATCTACGAAACTCTTGGTTTCGACTTACTCCGTCATGACATGCTGCTGTGGTTGCTGCATTAGTTGCGGCTGTTGCTGCTGCTGCTGCATCACCATAGGCTGCATCTGGGGCTGTTGCTGCGGTATCGCCGGCATCATCATCGCATTCGTTCCTGCTCCATATCCAATCGGCTGCTGCTGCTGCTGCGGCTGTTGTTGTTGCTGCTGCTGTTGCGGAATTGGTTGTTGTTGTTGATTCTGCTGCGTATGATGATATCGATCGTCCCGATAATCATCTTCATCTCCTCTGCGATCATGCCGCGAACGTCGGTCATCGGGTCGTCGGTCATCATGCCTGTAATACGATATATTATTGCATTGCGAAAATGCCCGCTGAAAAGCGAAATACCGTTCCCTCTCCCGTCTGGCAGCCGATCGCTCCCTTCTTCCGGTCGAATGGTACTCTTCCTCGGGCGGATAGTCATCTCCACGGTATCGACTGCAAATTTCGCTCCTTCTTTATACTGCACACACGTCTTGTAATTCTTACGGTCGTCTCGGCTCCTCATCGAACTCATCAGACGGATAGCCAGACCGTCTAGAAGTCGACGGATAGGCTCCATCGTACGGCCTTCTTGACGTTCTATCTCTTCCTGGCGGAAGGGACCCTTCCCTGGATCCGTAGTAATCCTGTCGATACGACGGTGCATGATGCGAATGATGGTGATGGTGGTGCGACGAGCTTTCTCCCGATCCTGTGCCACCTCGATCGCCTCTGGTGCCGGCATAATCGTAGCTTCGAGATTTCAACGATCCCCATCTTGCGCGTCTCAAGGCCAGAGGCTCGGCGGGTGCGGTGCCACTTGGCTAAATACGTGTGAATTTTGCGATCAGCTCTGGTTGACAACAACGACGGACCTGTCGAGCGGACTGTGACGGTGCTAGGAGATCATGCTCGGCAATCTCAATGACCATGTTCGATGGGACGAGTCCGAAACGCTGTCCGATCTGGCCGTGATAGAAGCCGTCGCGGTCGACCTCGCCGTAGACCTGCGATTTGGGGCGATGCATTTGCATTACTCTTATTTGATGGCGCATCGCGCGAATAGTCTCGTTTGCTAGTCGTCTTACGCCCTTGTCCATTGACCAAGAATGAAATGTTAAACGCGTTGACTAATTCTTGCCCTCCCCCTCTCACAGAAGAAGCAGGACCTTGGAAATCTTGAACTGAGCTAGATGAAGGAACTCACGCAACCATTCAACAGAGAAAATGGCAATTCGTCTCCACCTTGATGAGCTGATGTCGCCTGAAACTCAGCTCCTCGTTCTCGGCATTCGGATTCGGCGACATGTGATGCGAGTAGTCGAAGAGGGCCACAAACCATCTCGCCTCGTCATCGATCGCATGTCTGGGTCTGAGGTCCGGTTCCGAGCGTGTGCTTCCGCCTCCTCCAGTCGTTCCTGTGAAGAGCGCACCATGCTCACTGTGCACTCTTTGCAGATGATGTTGCTGTTGTTGCTGCTGCTGTAGTTGAGTCACTCTCCTTCCCGGCAGAACACTGATTCCTGGTCCAGCTCCGGCGATCGTCTGGTCGTCAGCCGATCCGGTACGTCCACCGCTGCGCGCGTAGGCGTCCAGTCTCTTTCTCGCGTCCCAGTCTGCCGTTCTCGTGCGATGCTTCAGTAGGAAGTCCGTCTCCAGCTGCATCAACGACGGACGATGCGGATCGTCGACTAGAGCGCCGGACGATGCGGGCACGTTGTTCGGAATGCTGGTAGATGCCGCTGCAACAGCCGCAGCAGCAGCAGCTTCATTCGAGAGCATCCGCATCGGGTGGAAGGCGTAGTAGCGACCGGCGGCGCCCTGAAAATTCGTGCGTTTCGGCGCCCCCAATTAGCATGCGGGGCGGGGGTAATGGCGCACTTCCGCCAGTGCACTTGCGCTAATTGTTGTGTGTTTATCCGGTCCAGAAGGCGCATTGTTGTCCGCGTCACGGGACTACTATGGGCGTACGCTAAGGAACGCTAGACAAGCACGTAAGGAAGTTGTTGTGTTTGGCGAGACAAGAGCGTAGCCTCGCTCCCTCCCTCTCTGTAGAAATTTGAATCGAGATGGCTGGATTTGAGAACCGTACAGTGGCACTGGCGATGTTGAGACTGGGAGAAGGGTCACACAGTTCGCATCCATTATATGACATAATAATCTGCTTGCCTGTGTATCATAGGCCTGCTGTACGGCCGCTGCCGTGGTCTGCACGGCGGCCGGCGGCTGTTGAACCAAACTCAGGGCGGCGAGCTGCGAGTTCAGCACCCCTTGCTGCTGCTGCACCTGGTGAACGGTCGTCGGGAAGACGGGTCTCAGTAGGGAGCCGACTCCGGTGGCTGGCGCAGTTTGAGGTGGACCGACGGTCTGTAAGCAGCCGTCACATATCATCATCGTCATCGCCGCCTTTTCTTCTTCTTCTTCCTCTTCACTCTTACCGCCATTCCTGCGCCAACTGTCGCGGCGTTCGTGTAGATTGTCCCCGCCGCCTGGCGTCCGACGAAACTGGCCGGCGCCGAGGAGGCGTGATGGAAGGGTGGCGGAAACGGGTTCGCTGATCCGACAGCCGCTGCGGCAGCTGCCGCCGCCTGCGCTGACATGGCGGCGTCGACGAGCAGTGGTTGTTGCTGTTTCAGTTGGAATAGAGGATCTGGCAGAATGACGGCCGACGAAGATGCGGCCGATGCTAGAAGCGAGTCGCGGGGAACTCGAGCGACGTTCGAGTCGGCGGAGACGGCGCCTGAAGTGAGCCCTCTACATGTTGGTTCAATCGAATGGCAAGCATTTTATGGGGACGTCTCATTGCACATGCCCATCGTCCTCATCTTGCCGCCGAACGCTAGGCTGTGAATACCGCAATGCCAACGGTTCAACGACTTCCGGCTTCCTGCTCCCGTTCTGGCTCTATCCAGTCGTCTGGTGAGGAGGAGAAAGGGAATCGTCACTGAACCCTTGGCATTATGGTTTCATAGCTGTCGAGTTGAGCGCAATGATAATGCGGACACGAGGTTAAGCAGAGCGGATTCACAATCGTGCACGCTTTCCCCACACGATCTGACCGCCAACGCACACGAAACGACAGTGGTAGAGAACAATGCTAGCAGTACACCGGCGCGGTCGTTGTTTTGCGGGGGACCCTCCCCTTCCCTCCTTTCTCTCGGCAGCCATGACGACCGGAAGAGAAAGGTGAAGGAATAGAACGCATACGCATGAAACCAGGCTCCCGCCCTATCGTCGTACTATCGCATATTCATCTGTCTCGCCTTCTCTCAGCTCGCAGAACGGAACGCCATCCTCGTTGGGCAAAATCACGTCCCCATACCGCGTGCCACCACCACCACCTGCTCGCGCCCGTAATGTGAATCAAGACTGGTCCATTCGAATCGGCTGAACCATGAAAATGGTGGCAGCCGAGTACGTGCATAAACGAGACAGGCAAAGTGGGCCTTACAATCGTGTGGAACAATACCCCCCTTCCCGCCAGTGAGCGAGCGTTTATAGTCTGATTGTAGGTGACAATGCGTAGACAACATCAATTGAGAGAAACGTCTCCTCTCACCTTCCTTGGTCCTGGTCCTGACGGTGATGAAGATGGGCGGGTCGTCGTGCAGGTCGGCCAGCCGCAGGAGCACGTGGTCGGCTGCAACGCTTTTACATTAGCCATTAGTGCGACGCTGTCGTCGTCGCCGCCACCGCCATCGCCTGGCTTCCCTGCCCTTCCAGAGGGCGAGGAAAGCGACATTTGACGCCTGAGAGGGGGAAGGGAGAGGAAGGGCGTAGGCGGGATGACACGCCCTGTGGGTTGGGTCCAGAGCACCAAGCAAGAAGGGAATCGATTTTCGCGCGCCACCCCCGCCAGTAGTGAGTCTAGTTACTCTCGCCCGCAGGAGCCCAACGAAGAGGAGCGGGTGGGGGTGAAGACCAAAGAGAGAGGGAGGGAGAGAGACACGAGGCACGGGGGAAAGACAAACAACACTGCACCCGCAAAGTCAGAGACCACCGCACTGGAGACGGCCGGCCGGTGCCAAATCGGTATTCGGGCTCGGCAACGAATAGAAGAAACGACTGACGCAGTGTGCACACGCACACACACGCACGCGTGCGCGCATTCCGAAAGACTCTGGACGTCACAGTCGGCCACAACAACCTTTGTCAGGAGAGAGAGAGAGAGATAAACAGCGCGCACGGCGCGGCGGCACTAAACCGACGTTTTTCTAGAGGGAGAGGGAGAAATAATAGAAAGACTCGGCCCGAATGTGTGATCGTGTGCCTTCCGAGAAGGTCTAGACGTCACACGGCACATTGGGCCGGGTAACCAGGCAAGCACACTTTCCGGCATAATGGGCTATAGGGACACATGCATAATCGTCTATGCGCCTCGTCTACGTCAGCGGACGAGGAAGGTGCAAACGGCGTCAACAACACCCCCGTGCGTCTTGAAAGTCCTGGAAGAGAAGCCAAGAAGGCAGACCGCACGTGCCAGACACATGTCGTGTGTCGAGCGGGGAAGTCGTCGACGACGAAAATCTATTATGTGGCATCAAGACGAGGAACCTTTTGTTGCGGCGACGGCGGCGGCAGTGGTGGCGGTGGGGGAAACATGAAAATGACAACGCACTATCGACATTGATTGTTTGCGTTCACTAACTTTATCTGTAAGATTCAATTTTCCGATTGTGCGGTAGTGCAAGGCACTGACTTCCTGAGCGGCAGACTGAGGGATGAAAACACTCGATCATGCATTCAGGTTTACTCACTCAACGTTCAGCTACTCACAACATCGCCAGACCGCAAACTCTGCGAGCCTTGGAGCTTTGTCTCGAAGAGCGTTCCCCCGACGCGTGTCAATATTTTGCGACAAGCCCGGTCCTAGCATGAGAGACATTCTCGTGCTGAGACCGGGCAGCGGATCAACGAGTCGCGGTGGCAAAGGTCTCCGACGACGCTTCTTTTGCAGCGGTCTAACGCTTCTACGAGCACTAGGCCGCCTCTTCGAAGGAGGCCTACCCCTCTCTCGGTGCGGCCTTTCCGGACGACGAAGAACGCGAGAAGCAAGAACAACAACGATGGCAGGAGACGCGTCGCCTAGGACACGGACTGCCTCGCATCTGAGTCAGCTATCCCTTGCGAAAGCACGGCATTTCCCCTCCTCCTCCTCTCGGTCCTTGGGCCAGGAGAGGGGGGGGATCTGGCAAGAGACGGAAAGGGGAGAGGGGGGGAAGCAGAGCGAGAAGACTCGCGGGCACGCGAGCAAGCGCATGCAAATTTGATTAGTCTCCTCCCTCTCGTGTCTTGCCAAGGTGCCGAGAGGGCGTGGGGCGGGAATATTGCCAGGCGGACACGTTTCTCTGCTTCTCCCACTCAGTCGTCTTTCATCCATATCCACCCATGCACACACTGCAAGTGACAGATCGCGCGGGTGACAAGACACATGCGCTCGATGCTACAGGATGGATGGGTGGATAGACGCGCGCACGCACCTAGGGGGACGTCAATTCAATCGTCCCTTCAGACACATAATTAGTGTTCTGGCAAGGAGTAGCACTGGAAGCCGGAAGTGCTGCCAGGGGCGGTGGAACTCTTCACGCCTCGGGTGTGAGCACGAGAAGAAGAAGAAGTAGAAGAGGAAGAGGAAGAGGAAAGGGGGAAAGAAGGGACTGACACATGGCACGCGTGGAAGAGGGGGCCTCTGGGAGTGGATTCGACGAGGATCCAATTCGGCTGATGCTGCCAGGCTGAGGGGACCGGCCACTCCAGAGCCAAGGCGCACAACAATGCCGAGGGGGGGAAAGAGTCAGCGCACCAGGGAGACCAAATCGGACGACGCAACAGCGGCGGTCAGGCCCCCCAAGAACAAGAGAGCAATCGGCAGAGATGCCCCCGAATGAATGTGCCGCCGCCGCCGTCGTCGTTCCCAGAAAAAAGACTGGCTTGTTCTGGCGGATCTCGACGGTCTGGCTCCACATTTACGCAGCCCTTCAACGCGATAGCACGGGACGTCGTGAAACAAGTCGTTGCGGAGAATCGGACTTCTTGGCGCCGTACGCACACGATAAACCGACGACAATAATTTGTAAAGTCGTCGAGTGGCATCCGCTGAAAATGGACGCTTCCAGTGGCGGTAAAAGAGACAGGCGGGGGAAATCGAACGCGCTTCGCTCTTCGGTCGACATTCGGTTCTTCGGCGGCAGCGGCGGTGAGGGTGGGGTACCGGCGGCGGGCGAAGGGAGAGAATTCTCTCGTCGGCTTCTCGTCTTTCCATCGACAACAGAGCCGAAATGGCAGTCACAGGCACGCGCACGGCGACGGACGGGTAGATAGAGCTTGCTGCGAGCAAGGAAAGAGGGGAGAGAAAAAGGAGAGGAGGGGGTGGGGGTTGGAAGAAAATCGTCGACTGAGTGGCGGCGGCAGCAGTGAGGGCGGGGGAGTGAAAACCAAACGCGCGTGCACGCCTCTCTCTCTCTCTCCGGGCCTCGCCTCCACATTGCTGAATGGCGCTCGGCCCGCCCCCACGGCAGCAGCAGCAGCTATTCATCGAGGGGTCTTCTTTCTCATCATGCCCATTCACCTGCACGACGGGTCTGAATAGGCCGGCGGGGATGGTGGTCGTGGTGGTGGTGGATAATCTGTCTGCCGCTGCTACCGCTTATTGGCCGAGCTGACGTTTGCACGACGCCAAACAGGAAGTGGAAGTGCGGAAAATCAACCCTAACACATAGGGGAGTGGGCTGAAATGAATGGTGTTCAATCGGCGGTCGGTGGAGGAACGTTGGCATTTGCACACGAGAGTCGTCAACTTGACGCGGATGTAAATCGCCTTGCCAGCACCATACATTCGGACGTTCTCTCACATCGATTCCAGACCCGTGTCGATGATACATACGCACGCACGAGATTGACTGACGTCTGGCCGTATTTCAATGGCCTCGTGCACGACAATCTCCATTGGTAATTCGACACCCGGCGGGGGTGATTCGAAGACGAAAGCTGATAGCAAGTGGCACGACGGAATTTTGTATTCTTAGCGCGTGGAATTTGCGTAGCAACCCCCCGGGGAATTGACGTCAATCCGGCGTATGGTAGGAGAGAATGCCCTGTTCGAATTGCTTACCGCTTTGCCCGGGCACCTGCGCGATGTTCCGGCCGTCCGCGTAGACCAGATATGCGTGCACTGCTGCCCTCGAGGGAGGCGCCGGCTGGGAGCTGCAAGGGATGAACAATGCACTGTGACGTCGTCGATTTGCACTCTCGTTTTCTCAGCCACCACAACAGGCGCGAGGGGTAAGTAGCGCTCTTCAGACAGCGCATTGATAATTCAACCACGAACATAAGAGACCAGCCAGACCAAGACATGCCCCAGGGGAGAAGTGACAGAGGGGAAAGGACGAGGACGAGGGGGGGGGGAAGCCGGAAGAAAAACACCATCGAGAAATAATTGAATGAGAAGAAGTGAAGAGAACAGCGTACACTTTCGATAGAACTTTTCCCGTGTAGAGCCCTCTAGGGCCATGATCTTGACTATTAGCGGCGAAATCGATTCATTCGTGGACGACCACTTGCGCTGCTTTCACTTTGCTCATCTAGTCTCACTTCAACAAGAAGGTGCTCGAAACGGCTCACTAAGCTTTGACAAGGCAATCGTTTTAGACGATTAAAACTGATGAAAAGTCGCTCGAAACCATGCTTGAACGTATTTTCTATCATCATTCTTGCTGCTTTTCCATGCCTGCACTCTGACTCGACAGAGCTCGGCTATCCTGAAAAGAGAGCCGGCGTCCCATAGGTCATCGCAGCCCTGCGGTTCCCATTATCCAACTCTTACGTGAATGTTTCAACCATATATGGCATAGTAATAGCACGCCCTCACTGCATCCTCGTCGTCGTCGCCGTCCTAGGACTAAAGGACACACAGCGACGTCCGTAATAATTATGTCCCTCTCTCTTCCCCTCGATGATGAGATGAGACCGCTGCGTCTGTTGCGGCTCATAAAATTCCGCCCCCAGCTAGCCAGGAAATGAGAAACTGCTGCTGCCCTTGGTGGCAGGAACACGCACGCACGCACAAAGGAAGGAGAAGAAATGAGACGGACGGCCGTACCGGTTCGGAAGCCACGAGACGAGCAACGTGCCCGGCTGCGGACCGGCTTCAACGCAGACCGACGAGGGCGGTTCGGGAAGGCCAACTGCAAGCAGATTCAAGTGTAAAGTCGTCGAGAGACCGTAACAACGTCCGCCTCTGAGCAAGCATTCCAGAGACTTTGAGAAAAGAAGCATTGAAGGACGCACTCGTCCAATTGATAATCCCTTTCTGCCGAGCGGGGGAGGGGGAAAAATCTGCGAAACGGAAAAACACCCCCTCATCGGGTAAACCAACAGTCAGCTGTTCACACAGTCCCCGAGGTGCTCCATACTCCTCTCACTATCTATGGCCCAATGAACTAGTTCGCTCACTCTTGGGCAGCGTCTTGAAGTCGATGCACCTCTCGACGGGTCTCTGCTCGAGCACCGCTCTCGGATGTTGCGTCCTCACCGATAGCCGGTAGATGGTCGAAGGCGTGAGGCCCGTCAGTTGGACCTACATCGATCGCCGCACTTGTCATGTTGGGTGGGAAAATCGGGAAAATCACCTGGAAGACGCCAGCTGGACAGACGCCCACCTTGACAGCATTCAGCAGAATCACGTGATCGGCGTTCGAGTCGGACGGGTACCTTTTTGTCAGGACGATTGAAAGACTGAATGCGCGCAAGCTAGAAGAGACTGACCATTGAATGCAGGCGCCGATCGGCGACACGTTCCAGACGCGCAGGTGCTGCGGTGCGACCACGGCTTCTGTGAATTCATTTTTCACAATGATGATGGTGGCGGTAAATTCTCTTGCTCGTCGTGCCGCTGAACGGATCTACTACACTGCTCGACTCGCGCTCGCCTTCAAGCCTATCGGGGAATGTTAGGACGCAAATTGATGACGAAACAGTTGTCGTCCCAAAGGTGGGTCGCGTGTGACATTCTCACAAGCACAGCCGAGTGACGGCGACGACGATAGCAAGAGAAGTCAACGAGAGAGAGGGAGAGGAGAAGACAAGCACCTGCTCCGACGGTGATCGAGCACGCCGCATCCGGCGAGTGTCCGTGCTCGCCGACCGCCCGCACCGACACGTTGACGCTCCGCTCGAGGGGCACGTCCTCGATGAGCGCCCGGCACCGGTAGTTCACCGGCACCACGGCTCGCACCTGGCCGTCGACGCAGACGTGGTAGTGCGCCACGAGGGGCGGCAGCAGGGCGAGAAGCGCGTCCGACGTGGCGGAGGTGGAGGACGACGAGGCTGCGACGAGCGGCGCTTGCCAGCCGACCAGAACCGAACGGGCGAGACGCTTCTCGACGACCAGGCAGCGGGGCGCCGGCACTGCAATTGATCCGGATGTGCGCTTCTCAACCATACACATTCGGTCTCGTTCATCGTGGTTGCGTTACTTCGAAATAGGGGTGGTGGAAATTCGTTGAGCCCTCTCCCAAGGCTCAATTTCTTGCAGCAGCAGCAGCAAGCGTTCGAGGGCGCATCGTTTGCAGCAGAAATACAGCAAAATGGTTGGCTAAATTCGCAAATGCAAAATCTCCGGTTCCGGAATGACGTGGAGAGATCTACGACAGACATGCAACGACGCTGGATTGTCTTCTCTTTCAATCAGCCCCTTTCTGCACCACACCTTCCCCCGTCGTCTGTGCTCGTCGTCCTGCATGCACGTGTGCACTTTGTTACAGAGCACGGCAGACAACTCGTCGTTGCCATCGACGACCTACTAGCCCCCCCCAGGGTGGGGCAGCACTTGTTTCCTTCTTCCTCGTGTCAGATTAGCCCCCTCCCCCCGTGTTGTGTGCCATCAGTCGCCCTCCCCGCCCCGGAATCCCCACTATATGTCCCACGTCGTAGTGCACCACCACCACCACCACCCCCCGTCCCCCGTCCCCTGCGCGCAGCACGGGGCGAGCGTGAAATCGAATTTTGCCCCTTCGAGCTGTGACGGGGCGGCGTGTCACTACGACACACTTCCGACTAGCTGCTGCCCTGTGCGTGCGTCCTATTTGGAGGTGCCGCCATGCGCTGCAGCGGCGGCGACGGCGGAGCCCGAGACAAGACAAACCCAGCAGACACAAGACGGCAACATTGTGTGCGGTTGGCCCGGCCACGCCGTAAGACGCGGAAAGGACAGAGAGAGAGAGGGAGGGAGAGGGGGGGAGAGGAAGGGAGAAACCGAAGCCGCCAACGCACTTGTGCAGACAGGCACTCTGCAGCCGCTGTTGCTGCTGCTGACGCACGAATACGTATGCTACCGCAGGATAGTGTAGTGTGTGTGTGTGTACATAGTGCCTGCGAGTCATACTGACGATGCTGGGGGGGGGGGGGGGGGGGGGGGGGGGGGGGGGGGGGGGGGGGGGGGGGGGGGGGGG
>JACMII010000395.1:5605-16992 GCA_014805405.1 Bunonema sp. RGD898
TGAACAGTATGCGTGCCAAAGAAGATCGAAATACCGAAAACGAAACTTTCCGACGCCACCGTGTGTCTTACAACGCAACGTTTCCTAAAAAATCGCTTGATTTAGGCCCTATTCTATTCAACTGTGCTAATCGCCCCTACGGTGTTGATGGCCTTCCTCTCAATGGCCGTTTTCTTCCTGCCGACGGACTCGGGCGAGAAGATGACGCTCACGATCTCGGTGCTCCTCTCGATCGTCGTCTTTCTGCTGCTAGTCTCGAAGATCCTGCCACCGACGTCGTCGACGATCCCGCTCATGGCCAAATACCTATTGTTGACGTTCGTCCTCAACGTCATCACCATCCTCGTCACTGTCATCGTGAGCTCGCCCTATGTGACTCGTGAGAATTCGGCAACAACAACAGATCATCAACATCTACTTCCGAGCGCCCTCCACTCATCGGATGCCGAAGTGGGTTCGCACCGTCTTCCTGCAGGTACCTTTTCGTATGCTACAAACTCGAGGAATGGGGCAATCTGCTGCAGACGATGCCGCGCTTCCTCTGCATGGACCGCCCGAGGCAATGGCGTCGAGACGACGAGAAGAATGGCGGCAACCAGGGACTGGCGAGCGTCCGCGGCGGAGCCGATCGACTGGTCGCGAGGATTTCCAGGTTGCGACGACGGAAGAGAGAACAGTAGATGAAGAAGTTCGGGGAATTAAGGGCTGTCCTGAGCGGGGCAGGAGGAGGAGGAGGTGCTGCCGCCGCTGCCGATCACCCTGGCTCCAGGCAAACAGGCGGACCTGCGGCTGTATCATCGTCATCAATGATGGCACATCCGCATCATCCACTGCAAACGCTGAGAGGATTGCATGCCCTGGAATTGGACAGAGATGCACACCACCCGTTCTGTGCGGCGGCGAACGAGTGCTCGGAAAGGTACGGCAAATTGATGGAAGGCATTGCATTCTGGACGATAAAGGTCGAAAACCCTGCGCTGGGAGACGGCCTGCGGGGAGACCTCGCAGAGGCTACGTGATCCGCTAACCGCACAGTACTACCCGTTATCGGCTGACGCACAGGCGAGCAAACGAACGAGAATTAAGAGAGATGGATTGCAGAAAGCGGTCGACGCCATCGAGTACATCACCGACCACCTGCGCGAGGAGGAAGAGCACAAGATGGTGGGGGGAGAAGAGACGACGAGCGTGGCGGCGGCATATACATAGAGACATTTCAGCATCGTGACGACTGGAAGTTTGTGGCGATGTGCATCGACCGGCTTCTGCTCTACGTCTTCTTCGGGATCACGGTCGGCGGCACGTGCGGAATCCTCTTCTCGGCGCCCTACGTCTTCCAGGGTGAGCACGCGTCGGTTCCTCCCCATCCGAAGATGGCTACTGTCTCCGAGAAGAGAAAAACGATATGTTCTAGGCGTGGACCAGCGCGCCGAGCTGACGCGCCTCATCCACCTCTACAAAACGGGCGGCGACAAGGCCTGATGGGGAAGAGAGAAGAGTGGACTTTCTCTCAAGAAAACGGGTTTCACGCAACTCTTCCACACGTACACACACTAATGAACGAGCCACTCCCATCTTCGCCCGCCGTGGAAACACGTGTGGAGAAAAGAGGGAATTTCAGAAGTGGGGAAGACCAGAGAGGTGAAAGATGGGAACTCAGAATGGGAAACGTGGAATTAAGGGGCGGTGATCGGCCTAGAGTGAAAAGGTGAAAAGAATTGACCACTCTTTCTCCATCGTGTGGGCTCGAAGTTGCGGAGAGTCCGTGCGGGAATCGGTTGCCGTCGGAGAAAGAGTGCCAATCACGTCGAGTGTGCAGCGATGCGAAACTCCTAGTAGTGGTTCCTGGCTGCTTCCGCCTACTGAGCGTAGCCCAAAAGCAATGCAGCAAGAGGGATTTCTCCTCCCAGATGCTACTTCATTATTCGACGTACGTCGTTTTGATTGATAGGTTTATCAAGAGAGTTGGCTGTGATTGCTACTACTGTGTTTGGTCGTGTCTCTTCCTAGCATTAGCTTGCTTTTTATAACGCTTTCCGCGAGAGACTCAAAGTGGTTTGGCACTAGCGGGCAAAAGTCTGAACCAGAAGTTGAGAGTCAGGTGGAAGGGGTGATCGAGCCCACTGATTCCGAATATCTCGTTGACTTTTTGGTGGAAATCATGCAGCGGGCTTGCCAAAGTTGTGGCCGATTCTCTTCCTTGCCTGGTCTAGTGGCTTCCTCACAATCGGCTCCATTCTTCTGATCTACCACTATGTCCTCTCATTAGCACTATGTGATAGTTAGTAGACTGCCATCTACGCGGGACGATGTCCAGATCTTCTTCATCGTCTTGGCTGAGTCTCCCGTGGCCTCCACCCATGGGTCAACTGACTCTTCGGTCTTTCCCTCCCACCTCTCGAGCGTGAGGGGCGTGGCTGAGTGAGATCGATGTGAAGTGACTGATTGTATGGGATTGTCTAGTGGTTGTTTCTGGTGATCACGGAGCGAATCCGCGACATACTGTATGCATTTTAGCGTTCATGACACCAATGTAAGATGATGATTTCATAACGTTATGATAAAGCGTACGGGATATCACAGGCTCATGAAGAGACGTTCAAAGGTGTCTCTCTTCCTTTCTGTCACGTGCATTCGCCAAGATGGCCTTGAGCTCGGGGTCGTTGAATTTTAATGGATCAAAGTCTTTTTCCGTGATCTTGCTAATGAGCTCTGCTCGCTCGCGTGCCTTTTGTAGCTGCACCAATCGTGACTCCCAGCCAGGTTTTTTCTCTTGCCGCGTCGCGCGGATCAGCTCGTCCACGTAGTCGACCGTCGTAAGCAGATTCTTGCGGAGTGCAATGCGGTCCAGCTCGTTCAGACAGTCCGTCACTTTCTTCATGCTGAGCACCACCTGAGAACAGCACTTTTCCTTTCTGTTTTCCACTAACAGTACCTGTTTCTGAACCTTGTCGTACTCTTGCGCGATACCGAGCAGCACATTGTCTTGCGCGGACAATTCTTCCACAGCTGCATCGTACTCTTGTTTCATGCTGTCCACGGTAACTTCCTCTTCGCCCTCATAGTCTTCGAAGTAAAAGTCGCGACTGACGTGTTTAGACCAATGGCACTTGCTTCGGCATACTCGACAGTTGCCGCTTTTGTCCATTGCCGAGCAACTGGCCTTATCCTCATCGCTGGCGGTTGAACAGTCCGCATGACAAGTTGTACCGCAGACCATGCAGTTCATCACGAACCGCTGTTTTGTTCCCGTATTCGTGAAATGGACACGTCTCGTCTTCGGCACTTTCACCCGTCGACGGTAGTTCTTGTTGGAAGCTTCGCGCGCAAGCAACTCCTCCACGACCGGGACCAGGCTGCGCATTTTGGTTAACTCGTTCAGGCCCTGGTTAATGCACTGAGAGAGGATTTCGATCTCCTTTTCCAGTTTACGACGTTTTTCCAGCACTTCGCACGTCAGCGCCACGCTCCGAGACTCGACCTGGGATCGAATCGTATTTTTGCCTTCATATTTCTCTCGGACTCACCTTCCCGAGGGAAACGAAAAAGTTCGCGTATGACTCGTAGGCCATCATCCAGAACATTCGATTGATAGCGTGCTCGTTGGCCGACTGCGGTCCTTGTCTGTTAACATCACTGCCCGTCGCGGTGTCCTGTTTGACGGAGAAGACGCAATTGTTGAACTTGAAGTAGTTCTGGTTGTGCATATCAAACTCGCGCAGTGCACCCATGACTGGTGGAGTCATGGCATCCGCAAACGTGATCATGATGAAGATGTTTGGCAGCACGTCGTTGCCAAAAATCGACAGAACCGAGTTGAAGATATAAGTTTGTGTGGCAGTGAGCCTCGCGTCGGACGCCTTCACCACGAAACAGAATGCATCCACGACTTGTATATTGTCCTGGAACAGAGCGCGCAGCATGTCCATCAGCTTCTCGTCTTGCTTTATGCCACGCGTGTCGCCGAATCCTGTGTGGGTCATTACAATCTCTGATCAGCCACAACTACCGGGTGTGTCGACCAAGGTGACCGTGTACGGGACGGGACTATCGTGGAATGCGTGGAGCACATATTCGCTGATGATTTCCGTCTGACTCTGGGTCTCGGGTCTTTCGGTCTCGGACGACACAAGTTGCAGTCGGAAGTCGCACTCGTGCTGTATGCCAAAGACGTAGTTCGTCATGCCGTTGATGAGCGTCGTTTTGCCCGCGCCTGCCCATCAGCAACAATAATTTTCACTGCTGATTGTTGGGTCACCTGTCGCGCCAACCATGACGATGACCTTCTTCGGATGCATCACCTTCCCCTCGCCGACGTCGAATCTCTTGTAAAGCTGACTGCGGTTCGCGTGCACCTCATTCATTGGAACCTGCAATTTTCTCTACTTTCAGAGCCCCCTCTCTCTCGTCCACCTGATACCAGTCCTTGCCTTCTGTGATCTGCAGCTTCTGTGCGCTCTTGAAGAAACGCGACTGGAATCATAAATATGCCGCTGACAAGGGAAGGGTGCGAACTCACACCGAGCTTTCGAAGCGAGATATACATCATTCGATAGGGCGTGACAAATTATATTGCCCATCATCTGCCGATTTTGCTGAATAAGACGTTTTTTGCAGGAAAACACGATCTTTCTAGGCAAAAAATGGTCGCTGGATAGTGACCGGCGCTGGTAGTCCGTTTCCAGCAATTCGGTGGCGGGGTGGTGTGAAACCACTCCAGGTATCCTTTTTGCACAAGTTCGATTCTGGAAATCCACCGTTTCTTTTGCCACAGTATATGGGCGTAAACAACCACATTTAGTGTAAAATTTCCATTCATTCTCATTTCCCGTTTATTCTCAACACCAGCAGTGGTGATCTTCGCCAACGGAACGCCCGACCACATGCGCCTTCTGGTCGATTCCTGGAGTGCGCACAAGGACGAAGCCTCGATCAAGTCTGCCATGCCGTCACAGAAGACCATCTCGATGAAAATCATCTCGCCGGGAGCGACGTGCGAAATCCAGCCGCTGGACGTGGGTTTCTTCCGCCACCACAACACTCTCGTCAAGAAGATCCACTCGCACGTCATCGCGCTTGAGCTGGACTTTGCACTCGCCCAGCGGGACAATCTATTGAAGCTCCAGTCAACCGTGCACTTCATCCTGACGCGCCTCATCTTCCGCAATACCCGGATCTACGCGTGGTACGAAGTTGGATACCTGAAGACTCGTCCGCCTTCGTTCGACACTCCGAGCGTGGTGTGCTTCGACAAGGACCGGATCGGAAAATGCCCCAACCCTACCTGCACTGGGCCCTCACTGTTGTGTTGTCTAGGCTGCTCAAAGAAGTTCTGCTTCACTGACTTTGTTGAGCTGGTGCACCGCGGCTAGTGCTGGTAATAAGCAGAAAATGAATGGAAATTTTACACTAAATGTGGTTGTTTACGCTTATATACTGTGGCAAAAGAAACGGTGGATTTCAAGAATCGAACTTGTGCAAAAGGGTACCTGGAGCGGCTCCACACCGCCCCGTCACCGAGCCGTTGGTGACGGACTACCAGCGCCGGTCACTATTCAGCGGCCATTTTGTGCCCAGAAAGATCGTGTTTTTCTGCAAAAAAAGTCTTATTTAGAAAATCGGCAGATGGTAGGCGGTAGTTTTTCAAGCCCATCGAATGGTGCATGTCTCATTCCGAAAGCTTCCCCCCACTTGAAACTCTTCCCTCGTAAGGAGCCGATACGGCGGAGATTGGGCCCATTTTCTGGCGAGAACTCACTACCTCAAGAGATGGTGGGTGGGAGAGTTGACTGTATCCGAAGCGTAAGCTGTTGGCAAAAACTGCGGGATCGCAAAAAGTCGAACCAGCCTGCAAAAATCACGGGTTCTACCCGCCTGCCGTCACGTCTGTCCCCCCGCTCTCTCATTCACTATCCCCCTGAGGTGATGAATTCTCGCCGGAAAATGGGCTCAATCTCCGCCGTATCGGCCTTTAGCAAGATCTGTCGACGCTTGTTTTCTTCGAATTTTTTCTATCGAATGGCGTATTGCTCGAGCGATTTGGTTTTCACGGTTAGGAACACTTCCCTTGTGAGTGAAGAAGTTGAAGAGCAAGAAGTACAATAGGTATGCACATACATGGTCTGACGTACTAGCCGAAGATCGGTCGCCCTCCTCGGGCCAGTAGAGCGCTTGCCATGCGTTGTGCTCGAAGAGGGCCATCAGTCCGAGAGTGTCGTCTCCAGCCGGGAACACGTTCGGCGGAAGGGCACCCGACTGCGTGTAGATGTACCGAGTGCGCGAGGCTACGCCATGACCCTTTGATTTAGCCAAATCGGCGAACGCTTGAATGGACTGCTTGAGTTTCGCCGTGAACGCAGCGTCTGAACTCCTGCACCAACTGTCGGCCAAGCGCGTGTTGTTCAGAAGCGCCGACTCGGCATTCAACTTTCGCGTGAGAATGTCGGACAGCGAGAAGGCGACCACACGGTCAACGTCCTTGTCTAGTGTTAGCCCAATGATCGAGCTGTAGTCGTAGGCTGGCTTAGCAAACTGGTTGAGCTGGTCGAGGTAGTGATGGAGCGCGGTGAACTCGCACTCCTTGCGAGTGATATAGTCGCTAAGGATCCCCGAAAAGTAGGCTGACTTCTCAAAGGCCATCACTTCTTGCAGAACACGTTCCTTGGTGACGTTGCCAACCGCAAATTCCGGCAACAAGTCGGACATCTCCAACTTGAAGCTGGCAATATGCTCTGCGGTCAGGTTCCGAACAGAGTCGATCTCCTCTTTTGCTTCGTCGGGAAGTTGTGCGTAGACGCCTTCGAAGTCGACTAGGCTCTCGAGACGAGCCGACAAATTCAGCGACTGCTGCATGAGACGACTCAGTCGGGTGGAAATGGCATCCTGAAGCTGAGCGTATCGTCTCCGAGGTGCGTCCAGTCCTAGGTGGCTGAGCGGCGTAAGAGTGACGATTTGAGGAACGCCGAACAGACTCGAGCCTGGACGTGTTCGGATGGCTTTGATCATGGCGGGAAGATCCTTGTAAACGGCGACAGCTTCGTCGAAGGTCGTAGGATTCTTGTCCAGCATGACGTCTCCGTAGAACGTCACCGCACTCGATCGGGCTCGCTTCAATTGGTCCTCAGTCAGATTTCCCGATCCACCAATCGATCCAGAGAAGCATAAATAGTCGAGAGCAGTTTTCAGTTCACCTTCAGCCAATGTCCGGGACGAAGTATTGCTTTCACGTCGGTCGAACAGCAGGAACGCATCGGCACCGTACTGAAGCTTTATTTGACTCTTCTTTAACAGTGTCAGCCTACTTGTATGCAGGTGACGACGTGCGTAATTTCTGCGTTTATTATGGCGTCCTTCCGATAAGCGGTGTTGCTCACGTCCGACAGCGGCAAGGTTTCGGTCCCGCTGCGTGACTTGTAGTTCAGGACGAGACGAGCCTAAATACGAATTGGATAACATGGAATCGATACATGTTCAAACCGTGTTTGTCGTGGATCGGTGATCATCGATGTACTTAGCTGCGCCGTGTATGTTGAACGACTTAATTCCAAGCGACAGCTTGGCCGACGCCTCGCCACTCAGATCAAAGTGTTTCCGTTTTTTCTCAATACTGTCGTCCGTCGTCACTTCGAAGGTGCAGTTCTCGACCTTCGTCTCGGTCCGATACTTGTCGATGAGATCGCAAGGCAGGACGAAAACTCCGCTCACGAATCGTTCTTCCAACTCGTTGTATCCCATGCCCAGTGAGACGACCTCGCCGAATGCCCGAACCTGTAGTTCTCTGCTTCGTTGTCCAGCAAGATGAGGCTGCAAATCCGTTGTTCGGTTTTATGCGTGTGGCGCAAGTATTGAACAAATTTAGGTTTACAAAGAAAGGCTAGAGTGTGGTCTGGATTGCTCCATCTTCTCTCCTATAAAAAGAGCAATCCATAGAACATCGGGGGCATCACAGAAAAGAAACCCTCACTCTTAATCTCTCATCAAAACTCTACTTCTTCTGAGATCCGTGTGACTAGCTAAAAACTCACCTCAACAGTCGATAAGGCAGAGTTCATCGTTTTGAAGACTTGATTGTGGAGTGCACTACACCTGCAAAATTGCATTGTGCTGGTGGATAACCGAAGAGGGGTTTTGGGAGAACTGGGTCATTTAGTAGTAAATGGGAACTGAGTAGTAACACGCACTCCCAGGACCACGACAACGAACTGACACGATTTGGATGAGAAGTTAGCAAGAATTCATATTTCCCCTATTTTTCACTCGTAAACCAGAGAACGATTCGACGATCGTAAACGAGCGCGCGTCCCAAAACGCGCCCAGCCTGAAGGAGAGACCGAAAGTGGCACGCCGCTCCGCAATGGTCGCGCCCGCTATTGTTTGATGAAAATGGTCAAATGTTGCTCGCGCTCTTGCGAACATGATGGACATTAGAGACGAGGATGCCGAATACAAGAGTGATTAGGCGCCGTCCTGGGCGAGGGGCAGCAGAGCACCTTGTGTCCTTCACTTTATCTTCGTTCGCCCTTGTCCTTTACTGATAGCGCATGGGCCTGCTGTGAATAAAGGGAACGGAAAAGTGACGTATCATCGAGAATTCCGAATTGCAAGCTATCGATCCATGAATGCGAATGAAAACACTGACTGACCTTGAGAATTGATCGAGCACATTGGAGAGCACTTGTCTCAGAAACCTTTAGTACAACTATTCTCGGTATCTTTACAAACGGACGGAGACTACCAGATTCTAATGTGTTGCATCACTCTCATTCAGGTTGTGCATAATGCTGAAGATCTGCGTTGACGAGAGAAACGACGAGAACGTAAACGACGCGACATTCTCCTTTAGATTCGATTCGGCGTTGAACGAGCCTTGCATGTCAATCTGTACTTTCATTCAATTCTGAATAAGCACCAGTAAGACAACTAATTCCTTGCCCTGTTCGTCCCTGACAAGGAAGGGTCGTAACTAAATAATAACACCGGTCGTATCCTGCTCAAGTCCGGCTCGAAAAGAAAACCCAATTAGAGGCTGGAGTTAGACTACATAAAACGATGAAAAATGCAATTCGGAAACTTGCTGCATCAACTCAGATCGTCGAGTGATTTCTCCTCTTCAACCAATGAAACGCCATCAGGAACATGTTGAGTAATGTGAATTTTCCCGTCTGTATGACACCCGCTACCGAGATCATTGAAAACGATAGAAATCATGCAAGTAAGCTGCAGCAACAATTACATCACCTGTGCTCGTATTCAGCGTGGTCAAATTTACTGTGACAAATTTACCAAGGGTTTGACAAGTTTACTATCGACCTCAAATTCAACCCCGTGGCGTGCCCTTTATGTACAGGAATATCGAAGATGGCTAGCCGACAACGTTAGAACAGTCAGAATGTAAGAAATAAGATAGCAATTACAACGCCTTCCGCAAGAGACTCAAAGAGTTGTGTCACTAGCAGGAGAAAGTGAAAATTCCAGCAATTTCATCATTGAACCAGGGGTAGCTGACCCTCCTGATCACGAATCTGTGGTCGGGTTTTGGAGATTTTGCTATTCTGCAAAGTTATGAGTAAAACTCAGATTTTGCTTCGTAACGTTGGATTTCGGCGATCAGTCGATGGATAGAAGAAGCAACAGTGATCCTGTCCATCACTTGTGCTCCTACACCTTCTTTTGGGAGTTTGGTAGTGCTTTCCCTTCTTCTTCCATTGGATGCGTGTGACGCACAACGAGTAGCCGGATTGGAATCGATTGGTTGACCCGCCGCACTCGCTGACTTTGTGACCCAACGACTCGTCTCCTTTGGCGGCAACCAGAAATCTAGGCCTACACGTGCGGCGCGAATGTTTGAAAGTGGCGCCGCGTGTCGTGCTCGTTCTCTTCTTGTGGTGGCGTTGAAACGATAGCGATTGCAGACACCTAGTCGTGGTCTTCAAGTCGTCGGGCTTGCTCTCTCTCTCTCCCTCGGGACTCGCAGTTGACCAGAAGCAGGAGGATGTCGGCGCTCGGTGACCTCACGAACACGGAGGAGCGAGAGTGTGGCGATTCGGGACCCTCGTCGCGCATCAATCAGTTCAAGAACCAGAACAAGCACGAGGTGCGGGGATTTGATTTCTAAGCGCCCCACGCAAGTGATTGCAGGATGCGCGACGTCGGCGCACCGAGTGCAGCGTCGAGCTGCGCAAGCAGAAACGCGACGAGCAGGTCATCTTGGTTGATGTGACGTCTTCCGTTAACGGGGCGATTTAGCTGATGAAGCGTCGCAACGTCACCGTCTACAGCGACGACGAGGAGGCGGCGAACGATGACGCGGACGCCGCCGAGGGCGCGGCTCCCGGAGCGGCGGCCGGAGTGGATCCGACGCTCGCGCAGGCTGTAAGCGCAAGTTTTCTTCTTCAAATAATGAAGGGGGACGCTTGAGGCTTCGCTGGCGCTCTCGCCCCGCACGGCGAGCGTGCGTCTGACGCCCGAGCAGATCGTGCAGCTGCTGATCGGCCAGCCCTCGCGCGACCAGATGGAGCTGTGCTTCGAGGCGCTGCGTCGCATGCTGTCGCGCCAGAAGGCGCCGCCCATCGACCACGTCATTCGCGTCGGGCTCCTCGACGCGATCGTGCAGGCGCTCGGCTATCCCGACACCAAGATCCAGCTCGAGGCGGCCTGGGCTCTGACGAACGTCGTCTCGGGCACCTCCGAGCAGACGATGGCCGCCGTCAACGTGAGCCGTCTTGGTGGCCATCACCACCACCATCCTCCTCCTCTCGCTCTAGGCCGGCTGCGTGGGTCCGCTCGCGGCGCTGCTCACGCACGAGGACCTGGCACTCGTCGAGCAGTGCATCTGGGCGCTGTCGAACATCGCGGGCGACTGCGTCAAGTTCCGCAACCACATCATCGAGTCGGGCGCCGTCGAGCCGCTCCTCAACACGCTGGCGCGCGAGGGCGTCGTCACGAACGAGTCGATGACGCGCACGATCGCCTGGGGCTGCTCGAACCTGTGTCGTCACAAGGCGGTTTGCGCGATTCGCATCGATTGACGAACCTGCAGCACCACCACGATTTTAGAGTCCGCCGCCGCGCGAGGTGCTCGGCGCGATCGCGATGGCGTGCGCCTACATCCTCCAGCACTCGACCGACAAGCAGACGCGCATGGACACGTGCTGGGCGCTCAGCTACCTCACCGACGGCGTCGACGAGCAGATCGAGCTGGCGCACCGCGCGGGCGCCCTGCCGCTCGTCGTCGAACTCCTCAAGACGGACTCGGACTCGTTGATGGCGCCGGCGCTCCGCGTCCTCGGCAACGTCGCGACGGGCACGGACGCGATCACGCAGCTCGTCATCGACGCCGGCGCCCTGCCGGTCGTGCACGCGATCATGACGGCGCAGAAGCGCCCGTC